>JAVHJQ010001588.1:0-19413 GCA_031306095.1 Pyricularia sp. CD86 | reverse complement strand
GTTTTTTTTTTTTTTTTTTCTTCGGATCTCTCTTTCACCCGACCCAGGTTCTGGATTCTGAGTGTCGACAGCTCATCGCCCCCTTGAGAAAACAACAGGCCATGGCGTGGCAATGGCGTGGCCTCGGCCGGGCTCCCACTTTCCTGGACAGGACAAGGCCCAGAACATCGTCGCCGTCGCCCCGCCTCTGACATGCTGGTCAGAGGCGCTCAGCCTTACTGTCTTGACGACCAGCTGAGAAGACGCCGTGCTTACATCGTGTGGGCCAAACAAAACAAAAAACATGGATGCTTGAAAGCGCCCATCGAGATTCTGAAGAGGACCCCCGTCGGGGAAGGGCGGGACTGCTTCTCAAAATGTCGGGCAGGCTCTCGTTCAATTTGTCGGTCCGGGTCAGCCTTACCCCCAGCGGCAAGGTCTTCTCCGCCGGTCAAGTTCGCCCACCGACCCGAGATTCGGCAAAAAGTGGTTCACCCGTCGGGGGACATAGCCCGATTGCTGCGGTTGTATATATGCGTGGGCCTTAATCAGCAATTCACTGTGTAAGTTTTAGGTTTTGGTGCTACGTTACCCGGTATCTGATTAGTCCTCATCGTTTGGCAGCCAATGGCACGTAAATGTAGCATCTATCTGTATGACATTCATAAACTTTCTTAATATTGAAGTTTTTGATACGATTTTGTCCCCTATTTTCTTTACGGCCCCAAATACCCCAAGTCAATGTCACGTTATACTTGCCGAGGTCGGCTTTTTTTGGGGGGTCTTAGTCAAAGGCCCGATCCGCCATTTTCATTACGGTACATAGTCTTCTTTCCCCGCGCCAAGGTGAACTTGAATGCTTGGATTAGCAGTCGTCTGCACGAGACCAAGAAATATCATTGGCTGCGACTCTCATGGGAGCTGAGTGTGTACCGGTACTGTATTTTCCCGTACTTTTGAACGCGATACGCCCGCACGACCTGGCATTTTGAATTCTTGGTCCGCCCCTGTCAATCATTGCAACCCCTCGGTTTCTCCGCGCGATGAGAAGAGGGTGTGATTGATGAGTGAGCTGGTTCTTGCTCACGTCTTAGCGAACTGGTGAGGGGTTTGTCATGTTCTTGCCGAGGGACAAATATAGGCAGATCTATACTGTAGGCGAATTTGTACTACTCTACCAGCAGTGATAATAAACCTCGTGATTGCCCCCTTTTTGAGCTCATAGAGCATGCTAGTAATCGCTGGTCAAGTCGTGCTGCAACTGTGAATAGGTAACAACGAACAAAAACAAAATCCGCCAAGATGGCAGAGACCAACAAAACCTACGACTTCATAGTCGTTGGCGCCGGCCCGGCCGGGTGCACCATTGCCGCTCGCCTGGCAGACAGCAACGCCCAGCCCTCCGTGCTCCTCGTTGAGGCAGGGGCCGAGGATGGGACCGATATGACCAGACGCATGTCGTCCAATCGCTTTCTTCAGCGCTACGACGAGTCGCAGACCTGGGGCTACGAGAGCGCACCTACAGAGAGCCTAGGTGACCGTGGCATCCCGCTCGACCGAGGCAAGGGTCTCGGCGGAAGTACTGCCGTCAACTTTAGCTGCTGGACTCGGGGGCCCAGAGACGACATGGACGAGGTGGCGCGCCTGACCGGAGACAACAGCTGGGAGTGGGAGAGGGCGGTCGAACGCTTCAAAAGCATCGAGGCGTTTCATGGCGACCTCGAAGAGATGCCCAAGGGAGCTGAGAATTATATCCAACCGGCTCAAAACACGTCTTATGGAACGGATGGTCCGATAAATATTTCGTTTCCTGAGAAATGGGACCCCGAGGTGACCGAAATGATAGATATATGGAAGGAGAACGGGTACGAACTGAACAAGGACCTCTCAGACGGAAGCATGTTGGGCCTTTCGATCACTCCATCAACCGAGTATAGGGGCGTGCGGGTCACCGCAGCAGATGTCCTCTTCCCAAGACCCTCAAATCTGACTATCATGACAGAGGCTGCGGTGCACCGGGTGCTTTTCAACGAAGAAAAGAAGGCCATTGGCGTCCAGCTCATCGACGGTCGGCAAGTGCACGTATCGAAAGAAGTCATCATCTCCGCTGGATCGCTGGAATCACCCAAAATACTCATGCACAGCGGCATTGGACCCGAGGATCAGCTCACCAAGTTTGACATTCCGGTCTTGCATAACCTACCAGGCGTCGGCGCGAACTATGCCGACCACTACCATGCCGTCTTTGTATGGAAACGTAAAGACCACACCTCGCTCAGGCCTGACTTCTTCTCTGATCCCAAGCGGATCGAGAAGGCCAAGCGCGACTGGGAACTATACCGCACCGGCGAATACGTGACACTAGGCACGCAGCTGAGCACCGGCTTCTTCAAGAGCGAGTCGACGCTCAAGAGCGCCGAGTTCCAGCAACTGCCGGAAAAGGAGAAACAACGGATGCAGAAGCCGACCATCCCGACGTACGAGATCGTCTGGAACGTGACGGCGCCCATGTACTACGAGACGACCAAGAAGCTGCCGGCACTGGCAGTGGCACTGATGATCCTGCTCAACAGCCAGGGCCGTGGCGCCTTTACCCTACAGAGCGCGGACCCGGCCGTGCCGCTCAGGTTCGCTCCCGACTTTTTGCGAGCGCCGTACGACAGGCGCGCGGCGGTCGAGGCCACCCGGGAGCTTCTCAAGGTGGCAAACAGCGAGGCGTTCCAGAGGGACAACATCGAGGCCGTGTTTGTGCCCGCCAGCGATTCGGACGAGGACATCTTGGCCTTTTGGCGGGACACCACGTCCAGTACTTGGCACATGTGTGGGACTGTCATGATGGCCACCAAGGCGGATGGTGATGCCGACGGAGGTGATCCGGGCTGTGTTGATACCGGCTTCCGTGTGCATGGCGTTGAGGGGTTGCGGGTCGCTGATATGAGCATCATGCCGATTCTGCCGAGGTGAGTTTTTTTATTTTTTTTTATCCCTCTCTCTTCATAGCCTCGAAATCTTTTCTCCCTCAATGTTTCATGATTGTCCTTACATCTGGTACATACTGACGTTGGCCGAATTTAGTGCACACACACAATCGACGGCATACCAGATTGGCATGATCGCGGCCGAGAAGCTCATTGAAGAGCATGGTCTGTCCGTAGCACGTAGTAGGTTGTGAAGTGTAAGCTGAATACGGTACAAGGAGACAGGTACGAGGAGACAGGTACGAGGATCGTGTTACGTAAAGTAGAAGCGGAGCATAGATAGATAATTTTTTTTAATATCACGTGATCAATTCGGCACCTTCAAATTTACTCGATCCACGCCCAAAAAATTTCTTCCTCTCTTTGGAATCCCTTCCCCAAAGCCATATTGGAATCAACAAACCTTCACCGGCAAGCGTAGTGCTTTGCTGCATGAGCTTGTCGGTGCCTATGTCTTCATCTGTAAGTTATTTTCTTCTTAATTTCACCACGTTTTCAGCCTACCGCCTTGTATGATGAGAAAAATTTGCGATTGATTCCATTCGGGTGGCCCTCTTTCGCCGGAGGGCTATATCCGGTGGATAACTGATATTCAATTTCTTACATATTCTGACTCTTGCTTGGCTATCACACTTTGCTTGTTTGCATTTCTAAGCTGGCGATTTGACTGCTAACACTTGCGGTCACAGGTGTCAGGTTGTCGATGAGGGTATTGGCGATGGACTTGCTGCGCTTGGGAACAGAGGAGATGCTAGGAGGCTGAACTCTCCAGCAGCCTTGGAAGTCTGCGAGGTTTGCTGATAGACATCACTTCACTGCTCGTTTTGTCTCGGATCAAGTCGGCAGACCTGTGGCTAGGTTTTGAAATAAGCGTCCGGTTGATAGCTCATAGTGACTCGTCAAATGATACGGACACAATGTAATGTTTGTCGTCAATGATCGCGCATTGTCCCTATTCGGCCTTTGTGCAAACCCTGATATCGTGATTTTTTTCGTACTTGTACCGGTAGGCATTCAACGCGGACTCAATTTGAACCCGCGCTAAATTGGTGCACCCTTGTCGAAGACACTGGTGCTCTTGTCCGCTGGCCCGTCCGTATTCCATCCAGTATTCCAGGCACCCCCACTGTGTCCAAGCTCCAGAGCTGAGCTCCGGTCGGAGCTATGGAGCTCGGGAGCTCGGTAGCGGCCAGAAAAGGTAATAACGACATCATCGCGCCAGCCAAAAAGCAACCATCAGGTACAAGCTGCAACGACATTCAATCGCCAACAAACCTCGACGGTATCTTTCGACAACCCAACAACGACGACTCGCATAGACAACATTCAAGATGTTCCGCTCATTCGTAAGGCTCAACTCAACATTGCTTAGGTGACCAAAACCCCAATTCAATGCTCAATCGCTAATCGCGTCCAATCATTCACGTCGCCAGAAACCCCGCGACACGGTGACGCTCTTCCACAAGGCCAGCAGCCCGACCTCGATGCGGGTCTTGACGCTGCTGAAGCAGACAGCAGCCAGCGCAAGCGAGACGGCGACCGAGGACCAGGTCGGCGACCACACCGCGCACAACGAGACGCAGCGCTCTCGCCCCGAGTTCGAGCTCAACGTGACCGAGGATCTGCCCACCGAGGGTCAGCTGCAGACCATCCTCGAGTACATTGGCCAGCCCGCCATCCCGGAGCTCGTCAAGGGCGCCAACTCCGTCACGGAGGCGCTCAAGAAGTACAAGTCTGACAAGGAGAGCTTCCAGAGGCCTGTGGTGCGTCGTTTCCCCTCACTCTTTGGTCGTTTTGTCTCATTATCTTGTTTACGAGTGTTGGATGAATGGATTTTACTGATGATATTGGACTTACAGGTTGTGGACTGGAACAATGGAAGGGCTGCGATTGGAGGGAACGAGTCGCAGATCCTGAAGATGCTGAATGAGCTGAAGAAGGATTAGGAGAGTGACTAGCTGGTGTTACCAGTCACCATAGCCACGCCTTGCTTGAAAATACTTCGTCAAACTACGTATAAGATTCCGGTACGATACAAATGAAGCAGCAAAGTTTTGGTTTCCCTGACAAGGCCTGTACAAGTTGTTTAGTCTCAATGATAAAGCGCGAGGTGCGAAACTCCCCTCTCTCCATGCGACTTCTCTTTGATTTTTCTTTTCCTTTTTTTTCCTTTTTTTCAAATATGTATGGGCTTTTCATTATTTGTTGCGAGAACTTATTTGGTATTTCCTCTGGTAGAAATTCACTTTGTAGAAGGAGACATACACTTTTATTTGTTTCGCACGGGTAATGCCGCTTAGCAAACATGACGGTTGCGTGGTGTGACCCAGGAATGACGACCCAGTTGTTTGTTTGCACTTGGCGATCTGACGGGTTAATATCCGCTCAAGCTGGTCTTGTTTTTCGGTTACTTATGGCCTCGTTTGCGTCTTCGGCTTTTTTTGATATACGGATTTTGCCGCGTTTGTGCATTGTAGTGAGGTTGTTGGAGGGATTCATTGTGTTTCCTAATCCGAGAACATGGGCTTCTCTATTTGATATCGTTTTCTATACCTTCGCTAAACGTTTTGTTTGGCCGCCGGTAGTCTCTGGAGCCAGTTGCCTCTACGATCTATCAGACTGGAGACAAACGCCAGAGTATGTCCAGGTCAAGCACTCAAGGACTCAGAGCAGTACCTCCTCAAACACAAACAAGGCATATATTCTTGCACTTTGAGGGCACAGAGGATTGTCCAATACCTGGAGTAGCCAAAGAGGTGAATGGCTGATTGGGAGTTAACAGCTAACGCATTGGCCAACAGTTTGGTCGGCATTCTTCCTGGCAGACTCTCAGTTTGCTCTCACTTTCACGTCACTTTTCGGTCTTCTCCGCCCTCTACCTCTTAGTTGCGGTTTGCTGGCAGTGCACTCCCGCTTTTCTTCGCTCGTTTTACCCAGAATCTTTCTTTGGTTTTCTCCCTCGCCTTGTACGTACCACGACCATCACTTGGCATCAGATCACACAGAAAACGATCCGTCTGCTCGGCTCTTTTCTGCTGATTGCCTTGATCTGCTTTATTCACTCATACTCTGACTTTGTTCACTCGTTCTTCAATATTCTCTTTCTCGTCAGATTTCTGCTCTATCAATCCACACCTGTCACTGTACCAGGCAACACTTTCAACTTCGGTGGTTTTCTCACGTCCTCATTCTCCTCATTGTCCTGCTTCACTTCTATCTCTTGACATTCTCTCTGGTGGCAACCTGCATCTTTTCTGCCGTCTCTACTCAGGCAAGCTTTTACCTGTAGCTCTGCATTCTTTTGATAACATCACTTTACGCAGATTGATTGCTCGCAGTCCCGCCTTGCGTTCACTTTGATCTCACGGTCGCCCTGGACTGGCAGCAACCAATACCTACTCGAGCTGATCAATTTCGCGTTCTGGAAACGATCCCCAAGCTCATTTCATCGTTGCGGACAACATCGTCACTTCCCTACCTCCTTCCCAGCTGGCTGTGGACAACTGATCATCAGGTCAAGATGTCTTGTCCCATTCCTAGCGACCAGATTCGCCAGAACCTGGAACGTTCCGCTCGTGAAAAAGGCTGGGGCTCACCATTTCAGCTTGGAGGCCCATACAAACCGGGCTCACATATCGAGAACCCAACCGTGGGAAATGGTGATCTCAAGCATCCGGAGCCGGGCTTCTACTTTGCCTGTCCACCAAACAAGTCCTATATCTTTTCTGTCGCCAAGAAAAAGGCACAAGGGGGACATGGCAGGCCCTCAGGCATCCGACTTCAAGGTGGCTTCCTCCCCTATCGGGAGATCACTGCCGATACCTCTGAACATACTTGGTATCGGGCGTCGCAACTCCAAAAGACGTACCCAGATATTTGTAGGAAAGTAAACAAGCGCCCAATGGAATGGGAGGATCTGTACGAGTACTTTGATGGCGAGGACATCTACCAAATGGGTGCCTACAACGCCTGGTGTGTGGTCAATCTGCTCTACGAGATGAACCTCCACATCAGCGAGGACATCGAGGCTGAGTGGAAGAAGCTGATGGATTTGGCTCTCTACGAATGGCTCGCCAACTTTGATGATGCGAAAGACAAGCTTCTCGCCTTTGACAGGCACAAGACAACACGCAGCATTCTCACCGTCCTGGATGATGCGTCTAACGTATTTGACCTTGACGCACTGACGAGGAACCAGAAGGCAATGCTAGCGATACGAACTGGTCTACTGCGCGAGAAACTACTGGCAGAGGGAACGGAGCATACAGGTGTGACCCTTGCTACCCAGTTCAAGCCAACCTTCAAACTTCCTGAGGTTACACACGACCACTACGTCGACATGCCATTATCAGCTCCACCAGCCGTGTCGTATTTCCAGACACAGTCGACCCAGTCTCAATCTTCTCAGGTGCCGGCCTCGACACCAGTGGCGTGCAGTACTCTCAGTGACGAGACTCAATCCAGCTTCAAAGAGGAGGCAAAGGGCAACAAGAGTGACTACCCAAAGACTCCAGAGCGCGTGCGCTTCCAGAGCCGGAGCAATCACGTTTCCCCGACCAAGCTTCCTCAGCATCGTCAGCCTGCACCCAATGCTCCAGTGCCTGTCTTCCTCGGCTCACATTCCCCTGACAAGGGAGATCGACGAAGCCAAGTGCCAGCGCCGTCACTGCCTATCCATCGGGGAGCATCTGCTCCTTTCGTCTTCCAGCCCCATCAGCAATTCCCTGTGCCAGTCTCTCAAGGCTACCAAGGTCCGCAGATGCAGCCTCCCCCTGTGCTACCGGATCAGAACCATCGGGTCCGCTTTCACCCGAACTCATCTGTCGACAATAACCAGGGCCACAACAACCACCAGCAGCAGACTCGGTCGCGACACGTGCAACAGCCCTCTAATGGCAACATGTCTCATCGCTCACGAAACTCGAGCACAAGCCCCCAGAAGAACGGCTCTTGGGAGCCCCGCGACGTGCCAAACTCCATCCACGGCCCTGTGGTGTGCCGTCCCGGTTCCCGTCGCGACAGCACCTGCCAAGACGGCGGATCTAACCTGTCACTCAACAGCGAGACCCGCCATGCTTCATCATCGGTATTGGAGGACCGTAAGAACCTGCCTCATGGCCAAAACAACGGCCACGGCAACCACAAGCAGCAACTGTGCGCGAATTATCATCTTGCCCCTTCTGAACCTTCGGTCAAGTGCGAATGCCGCGTATGTTGCGACAAGAGCCGCAGCGTAATCGTCTTCTTTGACAAGGAGTCCGTGACCGAGTCTCACTTGGATGACCTACGCAGGATCTTTAGCCACTGGGGCCAGATAGAGCATGCATACATCCTGAACAACAAGCGTTATTATCAGAAAGCCCACTTTGAACAGGCTCTTATTCGGTTAGTAATCCCCTGTGCTGACAGTTTTCTCTGATGGGTTGGGTTCTTCTGATCTTCTGACTTTGCTTTATCTTGTCGGTGTTTTTAGATACTTTAGCGATTCCGTACCACCAACCGTGCTTCGGGACATGTTACCATCGCGGCCATGTCGTCTCGGGAACAGTATAGTTCGCGTCAAGCATCCCAAGGGATCGAGGTACTTCCTTGGCTATCCGACCTCCCCGAATCATCGTCGCAACTCGGTCGCCAACAGTGGTGCTGCTGCTTCGGGGTCTCGGCCGTTGTATCAGCACCCAGTTCAGGGTGACAACTCCATGCCGCCACCTTCTTGGCCTGTTAAGGACAAGCAGGTCAATGGCAACGGTCTTAACCCGGCTCGGCACTCCAAGAAGCATGCTCACGTTGGCCAATTGACGCTGGGCCGGGATCAGCAGCAACCACAATACGGCAACATAGGACCCGGTCAGACTGGTCTGCCGACTCCCCCTCTGTCCGCCAACCTCAACATGCCGCCGCCGCCAGTACAGGCATCGATGCACAGCGTGGCGGGATTGCCGTATCAGATGGCGCCTCTGCCTAGTGGAATGTCGACCTATGCCCACAATCAGCCACCGTTCAACTCTGTCACGATGTACCCTTCAGCAGCTACGGCTGCGTTGCCAGGCCAGGCTACATTTCCTTACCACCCGCAGCCTGCTCCTCACAATCAACCTCAGCAGGCTGGCGTCTTTCTTGGTTTACCTGCACCCCCTGTGGTCCCTGTGGCACCCGAGGTTCCTCAGGTCGCTACTGTGTCTGGTCCTGGCCTACCAGCCAAGCCCATGGTCGTTGCGAGCGCCAATGGAGGACCGAGCGTCACATCTCAGACTGGAAAAGACACTCGCCAGAATAGCATCACGGTATCTCGAGAAGGCTCTCCCAAGAAACAGCTTGCTCGCAACAAGGTCCAACCGCCTGTTGTAAGCAGCTCGATGACCGGGCAGGAACCCACCGAGAAAGGCAAAGGCGAAGGAACTAAGACCAAAGAGCCCAAGAAGGTGCCCACGGCCATCGCCACAGAGTTGATTGACAAGGCCGACTCCGGATCGTCCACTGCCAACTCGTCTTTTGTGATCCTGACGCCCAACTCATCCTTCAACAGCGCCAGCAACGAGAACTCGCCGTCTCGGACTCAGCCTGAGCCCGAGGTTCGCGACGGCGATGTAATCGACTATGGAACCGTTCGTGTTCGCATCAAGAAGAACCTCGGTCCGAGCTCTCTTTTCAACGAGTGGATGATGACTGCCGACAACGATACAGGCACTGTCGTGGAAACGGCCATAGAGCCTTCGGCGCAAGCCGGGCAAGGTAAAGTCGTCGTGGTCTCGACCAACGCTACCAACGCTACCAACGCTGAAGCGTTGCAGGACGCCAATGGGCGCTCCGTGATGCCCGTGGATGAGAAACCAAGCAGTCCTGCTCCGAAGTCTGATGGTGGCAAACATATTCCCATCACAGCAGATGTTGATGGAAATGCGACTGGCATGACTTTGGCTGTTGACTACGAACAACACGATGTACCACAGAAGCAGAGCGGGCCCAAGAAGGGCAAAAACAAAAAGAAGAACAAGGTCAAACAGCAGTCGGCTCAAGAGAGCATAGCTACAAGCTTTACCGCAGATCACAACGAGGCACACTTCATAGCGGACGGCAACCAGAACCACAGCCAAGGGGCAGGCGCGCAGACCCACGATGGCCAGGAGAAGAAACAGGGGAGGAGGAATAAGCGCAACAACCACAAGAAGACGTTTCGGGCGCCTTCGGAGATGAGCGACGGGAGCCGCACAATGAGCTTGGTGTCTGGTCCCTCTGGTCGGGTGACCCCAGAGCCCGAGGCGCATAACAAGCAAGCTGGCGATGCGCCCGGTGAAGCCAAGCCTGCGGTCAACAACGAGCCACCTTCGCCACCACCAGAAACAATTGATCTGGCGGTGACCAAGACGCGAGCTGGTAGAGAAGGAACAGCAACTCTAGACCACGGCAGCGTTCCCGTGATTGCCCCTCCCTCGGACCAGACTGGACCCGAGAACTCGCCGTTTGCATCGCAGAAGGACGAGATTGCTCGGCGGCTGAGCGACCGAGAGCCCGCGGCTTCCTCGGTCATGAGCAAGCCTCCTCCCAAGTTGATGATTACGCAGACGAGCAGGAGCACTACGTTGCCGGCTGGTTTTGATCCTTTTCCTCGGCCCGCGCCTCTGCGAAGCGCGACTCCTAACACAGCCACGACCGCGGATGAACAGGACCAGCGCGAGCTGCCGCAGCCGTCGCCTTCGCGCGAATTGACACCTCCTGCCACCCCAAAGGAGGATACGCCTGCTTCCAACTGTCCTCCGGTGCAGGCGGATAAAGTCGAGCTGCCTGCTTCGCCACCGCCCAGCAGGCAGCCGAGCTTCAACCCCAAAGCTCAGATATTCGTCTCTGGGGGACCGCGGCAACCGCCACACTTTTCGCAACCGGCCGCTTCACAGCCGGCCGAACAGCAGGAGCCCAAGAAATTTCACAAGAAGAAAAAGAAGACGGCCAAGAAGCCCCAGAAGAATCAGCAACAGCAGGAGAAGCCTGCCACGCCCGGTGCCAGCAACGAATTCATGAACAAGACCAACTGGCGCGCTACGGCTCCAGCTGCGAACCCTCAAAAGGCCGACGGTGTCCAGAAACCACAGGAAGCCGCCAAGCCGCAGGGACCTGCTTCAGCAGCTTACACTAACACCGGCAACAGCAACCACAATGCGGACCGTCCGCTGACACCAGCAACACCCCCCGAGCCCGCCTATAAAAAGGGCGACAAGCTGGACGTCAGCAAGGGCGAGACGTTCCTCAAACACCGCTTCAACGTCATGTCGGAGCTCAAGGGCCGGACGCAGAAGGAAGACAGGAGCAGCAGGCTCGCCTCGTCCGCTTCCACTTCTTCGCCTGCAGCTGGCGGTGCTGCCGACTCGTCCACGTCGTCCTTTGCGGCAAAGGTCCGAAACACCGACGACAACAAAAAGCCGATCCCGCCGCCCGAGTCCTACATGGCCTGGCCCAGCCTCCCTAGCCTCCCCAGCAGGCACGTGGCGGACCAGCAAGACTTACCGTCGTTGACGTCTCGGGGTGGCAGCATCAGGCGCGATGGCGACAAGAAGGCATCGTCCCCGGTGAGCAGCGAGAAGAGCGACAGCACCGCCGCCAGTGACGCCAAGGGTTCAAAGGAGGCCACGTCTACGACCCTCAGCTTGAAGCTGACGCAGCACAAGACCCGTGCTATGAGCAGTGCCAACTAAATGAGTGGAAAGAAAAGGTCGGTACTGCAGAGTGCAGAACCGAGAAGGTTGGTCTTGCAAAAGACGAGGGGGGTGGAGATTGACCTCAGGGGGTTTTGCGAGGGAAATGTTGGTGATGTATGAAGAAATGAAAAGTCACGATTGGGAGATGAATGAATGTATGGGTATGAATCAACCGAGTCTGGTGGCATCGTGTAATGAGTTAGCTTCTTTTCTTGATCTTCCCTTTTTTTTTCTATCAGAAGTTGATATCCACCACTTGAATCAGACTTCTGCAGAGCCCAAAAGCTGATCTCATGAACGTCACTCTTTACTTTCAACCTTAGTCCCAAAGCCGAAAAAGCAAAGACCCATCAAAAAACAATGCCTGAGTTCGTGATATACAGGTGAGTAACAGGCCTTCCTCTTCTAAGATTTTCCACCAAAGTACCAGAGCCTGGAGCTTCGGTATGCAGTCGCAGGTAGTATATACAAAGCGGGCGGTCCTTGTCACATTGCGGACCACCCTCATCACCTTCCCCTGTCTCTAGTTGATGGTTTCGTCTTAGGTCCATCTCTACAATCGTCCCTCTGGTGTTTACTGTCCTTGCTTGACAAGCCCCGTAACTGCCTCCTCGATTTGCTTATCCGAGAGTCCTGCAGTCGGCAATAGTTTCATGTCAGCAGGAAAGAAGACAAAACAAACAGATCCTTCTCTTTCGCGGTATTCCATCCAATAACAAAAGACACAGCTTGCTTCCATAAGTACGCACCTTCTAATGACTGGCTCTTCTCAACACCGAGGTCGTACCTCGCGTAGACCTTGGGGATAGTGCCGGCCGCCTCGCGGATCAGGATGGGCGTGGTCGGGTTGTTCTTCTTCATGGTTGGGTATGCCCTCATGAGGAACGACCTGCAAAACGTCCTTTGCGTCAACAAGCCGCCCTGCATTTTCCTCCCCAGTATTTGCACAGAAGCATGCCTAAAAAAAACTGACCTGACTCCTGCGCTGTGATCGGCGGTCTGGCAGAAGAGGAAGCGGACCTCCTTGAGGCTCTGCGTAAAGGCGTACTTTGCCGACATTGTGGTGGTGGTATGAATGATGATGGTTCAGTTCGGCTCAATTGGTCGTCCCTCGCTCGTCGCGCGTCTATCAATCGTAGCCTGCTGCCGTGTATCTGGGCGTGGTTGATGTCAATTGGGCAGCGCAGGGCTTTTTCGCGGAGGGGGGGCGTTGCGTTGCTGTGACGTTGTTGTTTTTTCCGGGTTTGCAGCTCAACATTGGCACATTGCTTTCGTCTCGTTCCAACAGCTACCGGAGAGGGCCCCCCCCAGTTGCAAAGCACGGACCCTGACAGCTTACAGCCTTGCAATTGTCGGGTCCTGATTGGTTGAATCCACCCAATGCAACTCAGCTCAGAGACCAAAGGCCGCTTTAACTCCGGAGTCCGGATCGGAGTAAGGCTCCACTCAACATCTGCCCGTACCCCCAAAGAAAATCAAGCAACGCCCTTCTACCGTCTCTACGTACAATCCGTTCAATCCGCATCGGAGCTGTCCTTGCCTGCATCATTGGTCTTTTTTCCTTTCTTTCTCCTCTATCTCTCAATCTACTCAGGGGCGGGTGTCAGTCAAACAGTGGACATACGACCAAGCGGACGAAAATTTTCAATTCCCCTGAGAAACGTGTTTTCAGATAAGAGAAAAACTACAGACGATAAAAAAAAAGAATATGTCGGCAGCAGCAGCAACCTTTGCCCGCACGACGGCTCGCCCCGTCTTCCGATCCGGCCAGATCGCCGCCCAGGCTCGCGCCGCCTTCCGTCAACAGCAGTGGAAGCAGCATGCCGGCAGGAGGTGGCAGAGCAGCGCCGCCCCGGAGGCTGAGGCCAACCCGAGCTGGTTCAAGCGCATGTGGGACAGCCCCATTGGTATCAAGACGGTGCACTTCTGGTGAGTACTTTCCGTTTGTTCTGAGTAACAAGTGGCTATCTAGAGGAATACTGCATGCTTCCCAAGGCTCAACAATATTGGGTATGGGGCCTTGGCTAATACTGTTTTTCTTGCACAGGGCTCCCGTCATGAAGGTATGTCGATAGTCTGTAATTTGCGACTCTATAATACTTCCACCGATCCAGCGGGGTGCCACGGCCCATGCCAAGCAAGAGGGATTGGCGGTTTGCTCGTCTCCGGAAGCCTATCTAGCTTTGCAGGGCACTGTCCAACCCCGGATGGGCTCCAACAGGCCAGCGACCTTCATTAGCACCATATGGGATTGCAACATATCTGCAGCCTTCACAGTGTGGCTTATGGGGGCTGACAATTGTACAACTTTCTACACAGTGGGCCGTCGTCCTCGCCGGTGTTTCCGACTTCTTCCGCCCAGCAGAGAAGCTCTCGCTTACCCAGAACGCCGCCCTGACGGCAACGGGCTTCATCTGGACCCGCTGGTGCTTGATCATCAAGCCCAAGAACTACCTGTACGTTTCCTCCCGTCTGCAGCACCTCTTTGTGGGAGTTTTATACAGCCTGGGATAACCCCGGCCTTCCGGATGTTTTATTATTACAAATGACTAACGCAGCATGTTTCACCCACCCCCCAACACAGTTTGGCCGCCGTAAACTTCTTCCTCGGAATCGTCGGCACCATCCAGGTCTCCCGAATCCTCATGTACCAGGCTTCTCAGAAGGACGCCGTCCTGCCGGCCATTGAGGAGAAGGTTGAGGAGGTCAAGGATGCTGTCAAGTCTTCTTGAAGAGAAAAGAGAGAAAAAGAAAATTATTAACTGTTTATAATCTTTTTTTTCACGTTTTCATAGAGAGACCAATTGATGCAGACGAAAAAGACGCCCGCATGCGCTCAATCAGATGAATGGATTCGATGATTTCAGTCACAACCATACAATCCAACTAACTAACTAGCCATGTGGTTTTTGTCTTGGTGGCAGCAAGCTACTACAACAAAAGCACCTAGGGACGCAGCTTATCTGCGGGGGGAGGATCTCGGGGTCCAAAGAAACCGACGCATCCCCGGGGTACATGAAGGATGCAGGGCTGCATTGGGGGAACACGGCCAAGAAGGTGGTGTTGAAATGCCGTGATATATCCGAGACTGGACGGACCGGCCTCACTCGGGGGTTTTTTTTTCGGCATGCGTTTGTTTTTTTCCAATGTCTTTCTATGTATTCCTCGCCTTTTGTTTGTCTTGGATGTGACATTAGACGAGGCTCAAAGAGGGTTCACTTCTGGGGGGCGGCAAGGCTGCACAGGAATTGCGGGGGTGGGGGATATGCAAGGTATTGTACACATCTACCTAATAGGGACTTGCATCGAAGGTTTCAAATAATATTTCTCTCGCTGCTTGCTTGTTTGTGATGAAATTGCTTGCATCTACCAAAGCTAGGATAGGGCCTAGATGGTGCATCAGTAATTGAATGCGTGAGTTTACCGAGGATTGCCAAGAAACTTTGTTCACCCTTGAGAATACACCCAAAGCAAGCAGAAAGAAAAAAAGAAAAAAAATTTCCTATAGTTTTACACTTGATTGAAACCCTAGGGAATATTACGCCAGACTGCCAAAAGTCTATGCTACTCCTAGACCGGAAAGAAATACCATACAACGTACATGATTAGCCGGTATGCTGCCCCCGTCTTTCCATCATTGAAGAGAAAAGAAAATAGAAAAAAATAAAATAAGTAAAACATAAGAAAAAATGCTTGTCCATCCTATCCCTCTCTTTCATCTTCATCTTGTCTCGTGCAGATACGCAAAATCCAAAGGATTTCAAATCTCTTGTAGGAGCCAGAAAGAAACATAACAGGAAAGCCTCTTTTTTCCCATAACCATGACTCCCTTGATCAAATTCAAAACATGGGACGCATATACTCCAAACAAATATGATATCTTTTGGCTCATAAGATTCCCTTCATTGAAATAACGTGGGAGGAAATGACACGGGGGTCAAGAAAAAATCAGCGCGTCGCCTCTTTTCCCTTTTACTTTCAGGATTTCGACTAATGCGTCCTACATGACCACGCATTCGCCCTCCTGTTTTGGTATGCTTCGAGATATACGTTCCCGCTGTCGCATCTGGCCATTCTTGCCAGCCCGCTTGAGATCTTCGAGCCGTTCACGAGCTTTGGGGAAGTCCTGGGCTGTGACAGGGAAAAACAGACTCCATGTTAGTAATTTGGTTCCTGATCCAGTTCAACCACCGCAAAAAAAAAAAAAGCAACTCACCAGCAGCTCTCCAATACCACCTCTTGGCATCCTCTAGGTTAGCAGGGACGCCAATGCCGACCTCGGTAAAGTAACCCATGGCATACTCGGCCTTGGCCAAACCTGCCAGAGCCGCCTTCCGCGCCCATAGATACGCCTCGGTGTCGCTCTGCGCCAGGACTCCTTCGGATCCTGTCAGGTACCAACCTGACAGCGCCAGCTCCGATTGATGCTCCTCCTGGGTCGCCGCCTTGCTGTACCACATGATGCTGGACCTCGGGTCGATTGGGCACCCCATGAGACCATACTCGTATGCCGCTCCAAGCCGGAACTGACTGAACTTGTATCCCAGGTCCGCTGCCTGAGTGAAGAGGCTAAAAGCATAGCCTTCGTCACGCACAATTGCGTCGTTGGGCTGCGCACTCTCGTACAGAAGACCCAGCTCGTGCAGCGCGTGTGGATTCTCGGCATCTGAGCGCTCTGCCGCCCGCTTCAGCCAGCCCACCGCCTCGCGGGGATTCTTCTGCTGTCCAAGAAGACCCTTGAGCAGAATCATACCTACCTTGTACATGGCAGGCGTGTCGCCCAACATGGCCGCACGCTTGTACCATTGGATTGCCTTGAGCGGATCCTTCCTAGTTCCGCCACCTTCCTCGTGACCGATTTCGCAGCAAACAGCTGTTCGGTACGCCGCGGCTGCGTTGCCCAGTTTTGCAGCGGACTGGTATAGGGTAAATGCCTCTTTGTTGTCAGGCTCCGGCCCGAAGACACCCCGGCCTAGGCAGTCAGCCATAAAGAACATCGCTTCTGCGTTTTGTGCATGGCAAAGCTTCTTGAGTATCTTATGCGCGTCATTTGCATAACGCTCGCGCGACTTTTGCCGTCCCCTAGGATCGGGTATGTTGGGTACCAAAACATCCATGGCTTCGACCAGTCGCTTAGCCAACCTGAGCGCCGAATTTTGGTCATTGGGGTCTGTCTTGATGACCGCCCTGAGGTGTTCAAGCTCCTCAACAGTGACCGGTGTTTGCGGCTCTGCCTGTGGCGGCGCCATGGGGGCGCTGATTTGAGAGACAGGAGGAGCCGACATGCTAGAGTTCATCGGCTGTGCGTTGTTATAATGCCGGACGGGTGGAGGCTTGTTCATCATCTGATTTGCCACCGAGTTATGCATCAATCCAGGTCGGATAGGAGCCGGGTGAGAGGGAAGGATGTCTGGATTTTGACCAGGAAGGGGAGCAGACTGTGTCGATGCGCCACTGCCGTGTCGGACAGGCGCCGGGCCCATCGGAAGGCCTTGACCGCCGGGCATTCTTTGATCGTATCCCTGATCGTAGCCTTGGTCATATCCGTCGGGACCAGGACCAGGACCATTGGGTTGACCAGCCTGGTACGGCTTATACTGGTTGGGAATTGGGGGCACTTCACCTACCATCTCAAAGACAGCTGCTTGAGGCTGCCGTAGATCTGGCTGTGATTTCGTCCTGTTGAGATCAGGCTGTCTGTCTGGGCCTCCACGCTCTTGTGGGCCTCCAGGAGGCTGGCGCATGTGTTGGTCTATCGAGCCGTTGCGCACATGATTGGCCGATCGATTAAAGTCGGGAATTTCGGCGATGCTGTCGTTTCGTGTTTGCGGTTGCTGTTGCTGTTGTTGGGGAGGGTTGTCATAGTAGTCGTAGAAATCGTCAAAAGACACTGGCCTCTGGGTTTGCTGGCCATAGCCATCGTTAGGATCGTCAGGGCCTCGCTGGAACTGTACGTCTTCCCGCAGCGGAGCTTGGGGCGGGGGCATGCCGTTGCCCGGATAGCCCCTTGGTGGGCCGCGCATTCCCTGTGCCGTTGATGGTCTAACCGGTAGAGCCATTCCCATACCCCGCCCTGCCGGTCCGGGTCCGGGTCCGGGTCCTGGCCCGGGCCCAGGAAAGGGGGCAGTTTCGGCGCGCGGGGGCGGAGGGCCACGCGGACCAGGGGCCCCTCGTGGATCGTTGGGCATGGTCATGGTTCGTTGCGGAGGTCCAAACTCGTCCCTGAAATCTGCGGGAGGACCATAGCCTTCATCTGGACCTGGCGGTCCACGCTGTCCCTGATATCCATGATCTTGGCTGAAGCCTCGCTGCGGCGGGCCTCTTGGCCCATCGTTGGGACCAGGCGGGCCCATAGGGCCACCCCTGTTTGCTGGCGGCGGCGGCGCATCTCCTAGCCCTGTGCGATCCTGGATAGCCATCCCACCCATCTTCTCTAGAATCTGGTTCTCGTCGTCGATTTCCGTTCTTCTGCGCTGACCAGGGAAAGCAGGGAAAGCACCCCCAAAACCCATCTCCTGGGGGCTAAGCATGGGTCCACGTGCGCTGCCACGACCTGCAAAGGTGGTCAGGCGCTAACTTCTTCAAGACACTTTGAGACAAAGACATGGAAGCTGTATACTCACCGAACGGATCCGCTGTTGCAGAGCGCTGAAGAGGGTTTGGTCCCCCGCGACCAGGACCAGGACCAGGCCCAGGGCCGTTTTGAAATCCTCCTCTACCTGGCCCAGGCCCAGGTCCACCGCCCCGAGGCGGCATAGGTCCTCGCGGCGGCATACCTCCTCGTCCCCCGGGGCCTTGCATCGGCCTACCCCTCCCTGGCCCAGGTCCCATAGGTCCATGCCCAGGCCCAGGGCCGTATTGATCATGCGGTGGGTAGTTCTGAGGTGGCCCTCTCTGGTAGTTCATGTCGTCGTACTGCTGGTCATACTCGGGACCGTAGCCCCCACCACGACCACCATAATCATCATAGCCGCCGTATCCATCCTGGTATTGCTGATCGTAGGCTTGCGGAGGTGAGTTATAGTTCTGGGCAGGCGGCCCTTGGAACTGTCGACCAGGCGGTCCGTTGGGGCCGGGAGGATATTGTCGCTGCGGGGGCGGGCGTGGCGCAGCTGGGCCGTTGTAGGGCCGTTGTTGTGGGTAGCCGCCGTCGTATGGCATGACTGAGACGCCGGCGAGCCTGCCCGGTTCTGGATCGCCCTTAGCGTGCTTTCTCGTCTGATTTATTCCGGCGATATACTGCTCGTATCTCTGTCCCTGCCTCTTGTTCGTCTCCTCTCCAAGTCACCCAAAGCCCTGGAAGAGAGAGCGTTTGAACAAGAAAAAAAAGAAAGAAAAACTCTTGTAGAGCGCCTTATTAAGCGCAGGCGTTCGTATTTGTGTAGTCGGTATAGGTCAGGTCGCGTGGTATTGCTCGTCGAGGTCCATTCGTATGGCGCAAAAACAAACAAAGACACCGAGCGATTATGGCGGCAAGCTAATGAGAAACGGGGATTGATTGCTGAACAAAAAAAAAAAACGACCAAGGAACACAACTTTGTTTGCTTTGGGCTGGTGGCACGTGGGCGTCTAGCGCTAAAAGGCTGACGATACGCTTGGCAGTGAGTCGTCTGAAGCTAACTGGTAGGTAAATGTACTCCAGGTAACAAAGTGTCCAAACAAGAGAATTGGGGGCTGGCTGCGACTTTTTTGTGAGGTGGTTCGCAGGTGGTTTCGTGACTGTTGATCGACGTTTCGGCAGGGCTTCCCTCGGGAGCGACGGGTGG
>JAVHJQ010001585.1:2374-15602 GCA_031306095.1 Pyricularia sp. CD86 | reverse complement strand
GGTACGTACCCTACAGCAAATACACCGGAACCAATGATCGGGACGATCCAGTGTATGGAGGGATAAGTCGTCCAGGCAAACCAAAAGAGCCCGATAGGGATTATTATACCGCCGGCTATGACTTGAGGCAGATGAAATTCCGGCTCGCTGATGCCATCGATGCCAGTCTCCTTCTCGAGCTTGGCAATGAGGCGATGGCGCACTCGTTCCCAATAAGGGGTTGTCGCCACGCCCAAACACATACCGACGAGCAGGCCGAGAAAGGTTGGGCCAATCTGCCACAGGTTAAAGCCGTGGTTCACACCAAAAACCAGCGGGAATGCACCAAAGAAGAGATACAGAATCCCCAGCAGGATGGCTGAGTAGACGTCCAGAGCCACGCAGATGGGTTCGGAAATGAGCAACTGGAACGGCCGCAGCAGAGAGTGACCAACGGTGCTCGCAATGGACTTGGTCACGCGTTCAATGGGTGCTTTGTACCTCTCATCGCCAGTTTCCTTCCTGAGTCTCTGGGCCTTCTTGCGCAGGATGACCGGATGGAACGTCTCGGGCACAAAGACCGCGAGGGCGATGAAGAGAGCAGCCGCCCATATGAGAAGAACCCAGTGGGTCCATCTCCAATACACATTGAAGTTGATGAAGCCTCCGACCAACGGTCCCAAGCTCGGGCCGACAAAGGGCGCGAGGGTGAACAGCGACATGGGCACCGACATCTCGTCGCTGGCAAACAGATCACCAACGGTGCCGCCCGAGACGGAGAGGAAGGCGCTTCCGGACAGGCCCTGGAAGAAGCGGGCGATGATCATGGTCTCGATGTTTTGCGCCACGGCCGAAGGGATGATCCATATGGCGAAGAGGGCAAAGGAGGCGAGGTATATAGGCCGCCGGCCGTAGAACTCGCTCAGGGGAGACCATGCCGGACCCATTGCGATGCCCAGGACAAAGGTTGACAGGCCGAGCGTGGCTACGATCTTGGAGCAACCAAACTCGGCGTTCATTTGCCCATAGGTCGATGTATACACCGAGCTGGCGCATGTTCTGTACGCGAACTATGTTAACAAGGCTGCTTAGGTACATACAGACTGCTGACCCCATCATCTCTCTCATACGAGAGTGGCACACCCCTGAGTAGCGATTTCGTCCCACCACACAATCAAGGTGCGTGCAGTCACGAGGCGCATGGGCTGAAAAGCGACCAAAATCAGGACAAAGGAGGGTATCACCACACCACCAAAGCGCTCAGTGGAGGCGGCTGATGCCTTTTATTTTGCCTAGTTTTACACTTACACGCAAAGACTCCCAAAAGAGGTTATGAATACGATCAGCCACTTTTTAGCCCGGGGCATACTCCTCGGGCAATCAGGGTCAAGATTTCCCTTGTCGAACTTGACCTCGTACGGATCGGAGACTCCCTCATCGCTGGGTAGAGGCGTGCCACCGTGGACGTCGTCATCGTCGCAGCCGTATCCGTTGTTGGAACGCGTGCGCGTCATAGACCTGGACGCCGCCGACTGAGGCCTATATAAGCCCCCTTGATTGGCTGCAGTGTCGGGCCGCGTGGTCCGTATGGGTGCAAAGGTCTGGTGCTCTGATTTAGTACCATCGTCGACGTGATAGTCATGGTTGCCAGCCTCTGTCGACGTAGGGCTTTCCCCTGTGTCGTGGAGGGAACCCTTTTCCACGTCGTGCGAAGCCATAGTTATGAAGGTGTCTAAGTCTCCAGCTGGTCTGGCAAATAAATACGTAACAATCTGAGATGACTTGGATATTATGTATTAAGATTGATAGGGTAGGGTAGTGTAGACAAGGGTAGTCCTGATGGTAATGTAGCAAAAGATTATCATGCAAGAAGATGGAGCTTGCCAAGTGATGGAGTTTTTAAATGTTTGCCGGCATCGTACCTGGCAATGGCCCGTAATAGATTCTTATCTCGTAGGGGGGGCAATGTACCCATAAGCTGTTAGACTGTGGGCAGGAACAGAAAAAAAAAACAAAAAAAAAAAACGAAACAATCCGCAACAGGACCCATATCTTCCCGAATTCGCTTCTTTTTCGGAGTTAGCCCGCGATGACATTACTCAACTTGACCATTGTAGATATAGGTACTATAGAGAATTAGGTAACCTACTTAGATGGGGAACCACTCTAAATACTTTTTAGTACACTCTTGACACAAAGTCATTACGTCGCGTACAAAGATGCAGTAGTATCGCCAGGTTAGCTGCAGGGGGACTAAAGCCGCATCACCAATCATAAAATGGGTGCTTACTGATGACATATGTGTTGATTGCGTGCCATGCATTTCGTAATCCCAGCAAAATCAAATCCATATTTTGGGTTTTAGTGGTTTAGAATGTCCAGTCAGCAAAGGAATAATGTTCCCCCCCTCGGGTCGCGAACCTAAGGTAGACTAGAACTAGATCTAGTGTACAGGTTCGACTAGGCAAACCATGGTAAATGATCATCTAGAGTACGGAGTACGTTTTGTTTGAACAAAGAAGCTATACCATACCAAGTTAGTAGTTCTTGGTGGGGAGCCAGTGGCAAGGGAAAGCCAGTATTAATAGATAACCTTAGGTGCCTACTTTTTATGCAACTGGAATTAAGACGGCTTTAAGTCATAGATGACATGAATCAAACAAAAAACAAAGCCTTGATTGTCAGTCAGCTTTCTTCCAAGCCTGTGCCTGTGCTGTGCTGTACTGTACTGTACTGTCTACCTATGTAATAATCGTCTACATACAATAATGGTCATATGTCTATATACATCAAAGTCGTTTATACTCGTCCCCATTGTGCCAAAGCACTCAATCCAACAATATATCCCTGGAAGGAAAACCAAAGTACACTAGCCCCATACGGAAACGCCCCCAAAGAAGAATAAGAAAAACAATATAAACAAAGACGATAATAACCTTTTAAAATGTCTCTGCTAGACCAGAAAAACTTGGGATATTCCCCAAGTCGCAATTAAACGATCGGTCCCAAGCCTTGGCAGGCAGTATACCGGCTGCGAGGCCCTTCTTGTAGCTCCATTGCGCATGTGAAGCATCCCAGGTCCAGTAGAACCAGCCCCAGCCTTTCTCAAAGCTGTGCATCTGCGCTTCGGCAAACGTTCTCAAGAAGGTCTTGTATGCGTCGCTGTATTTCGAAGCGTCTGCATTTGCCGTTCCACACTCGCATCGGGTATCCATGGTTGGGCATCGCGGCGTCAAGGCTTCGGATGAAGGGTCACCGCTGCGATATGTCCCAGTCCATCTGTTGCCCCCTACATGTTGGGGAAAATATCACACCGGTCAGTAACAAACACCTGATCCAATAAGGGTAATCAGAAATCAGAAAATCAAAGGCAGCCGGGTACTTACATCCAACGTTTGTTAGGTGCTTGGCGCAGTCTGTATCTGCCTGCGACCACTCCGCAACCAGAGTAGGGCCAAATCCAGTGGCTGTGTTCATACTCTCTTGTGTCTGCTTTGTCCAACCATCGCAAGCATACTCGATCTTGCGCGTGTGGTTGTATACAATCTGATCCGAGTTGAAAATGACATACTGATGCACGTCCAATGCAAGTCCGTTGCCGTAACCGGTGAGTTGGCCTTGCCATTTGTACAGCCCCATGAAGCCGTCACCAAAGACCACAATGGCATCCTTGACACCGTTCTTCCGCACCAAGTCATACGCCTTGGATGTCCAGTCCACCACGTCCTGAGCCTTCAAAGCAGTCATCTTGGGCTCGTTAGCCAGACCATAATGCGTGATGATGTTGCGGTAGCGGTCCTGGGCAAAGAACTTGGACAACCGATCGTGTATGTCGAGGGACCGCTGTGCGTTCAGTGCACCGTCCGTTCCGTTCAACCACCCGATTTCTCCCTGTCTCCCGCTGTGGTTCCACCCATTCTGGCTGCCCGGTAGACCGTGGAGATCGAGATTAATTCGGAGACCGTACTTCCTTGCCCACTCGATGGCCCTCAGCAGGTAGCGCCATGAGGTGCGGAAAACATAAGGGTCGCCGTCGTACGTCTGAACAGCCCAGTAGCTGAAGGGTATACGGATATGGTCAAGGCCTGCTGCTTGGATGTCCTTGAAAGTTTGCTCGTTGACAAATGAAGAGTAGTGCTTCTCCAAAAATGCCGGGCATGCCGTCCCCAACCTGGTGCACAGAGTCCATTCATCGATGACCCCGGTCCTCTGGTCCCAGTCGTATAAATCGGCCGTGATGAACGGCTCGATGGATAACCACCCTCCAAGGTTCACTCCTCGCGCCGGGCGAGAAGCATACGAACCCCAGGGTTTGTTGAGAGGCGGTACGTTGTCATTGGCCTGTTTTGAATCATCCCAGCTACTGAAAAGACCCATGACGGGTAGGTCGCCAACTGTTTGATCCGTGTAAGTAAGGTTGAAGTCTGTGGTGTCCTGCCATTCGAACGGGTTGAGGTAGGATGGTGCGCCGGAGGGAATGCTGTTTCGATCGATATCCTTCAAATTTGACTTGGAGTCGGAGGAGTTGGAGTTGTTATTTTGCTTGCTGACGACCACAGCTACTGCGATGATGAGAATGAGCAGGACGATACCGATTCCAAGACCGACCACTGAATATTACAGCCCGTCCAGTTAGTATATACCACCATCGCCCGACTTCATCAATGGCTCCGGCCACAGTAGTGGAAATAATAACTCACAGCATAAAAATTTCTTGTTCTTCCATCTTGGCTGATTCTTGGGCTGAAGTGGTTCCTTTTCCAGACTGTCGATACTGCTGTGACCACCTCCCCTCAATCCTCTCAGATCCTTGCTCCGCCCCTCTTCAAGGGCCGCACCACTGACGACACGCTTCTTCCGCTTCTTGTCCTTCTTCGACTTGTGCGCGTCTTCTAACCTGTCGACCTCCTTATATTCGGCCCGTTCTGGTCTCCTCGTCCTCGAATCTCTCTCGCGACGTTGCTCGCGACTACGCTCGTAGTCACGGACCCTCGCCCGCTCGTACTCTCTGTCTTCTTCCCGTTGCCTGTATCTCTCCCTGTCCCGAGTACCATCTCTGTCGCGTTCCCTGTCACGGTCTCTACTCTGGTGTCGGGGTGACCGTACTGCGTTCGCCTCGTTGAGTCTCGCCAAAGCATCAATTGACAGCGGTCGCCCATTGCTGGAGCCGCTTTCGTCCGTTCTGGATTGGCGATGCTGATGCGAGCTTGATTTCCTCTTGTGGTGCTTGCGGGATCCGGCTTCCCGGTGTCGCCCCGCTTGTCTTGACGAGTCTTGGGGACTCATTTTTGTCAAACGACGTGTCGGTGGTTTTGGTCCAATTTTCTTAAAGGTACTATTGCTGTGGGTTTTGGGTGAATGAATGTTATTGTAGATCCAGGTCGGGGTCGCAGGAGACCAGCCGTGTCTCAAATGAGTGCGGGTTTAAAGTGTCGTCTTATTACCCAGTCAAAAAGTAACTTGGTCTGCCGCGCCGTTGATGGGCCAGAAACTTGGAATGTTGAAAGATTTCCTGTTTCGGCCAAGGCGATGGTGACGACGCTGGCGTCGGCCGGGCAACAATCTAATCATGCTAGTGTCCGCGGAGAACATGGTCCAGGGTAGGTCCTACGGATTGGCCAGCCTGGTTACATGGGTCCAGATCTGGTGGTGCGGGGGAAGCGGGAGGGCGATGCATGAACTCTCCTGCATTGGACCGCGAATGGCCGTCGCAAGCCGACTTGACATCACAGGCGACCAACTCGGCTACTTGAGAACCTACCAGCTTACCTTTGGGAGGCTAACGGAGTTACCTCATGTATCCAACCTCACCACACACATTATAACCAGAATTAGCGGGCAGACAAAACAAACAATTCCCGTGCTTTGCAGCTACAACATACTTGTTTCAACATAGTAAAGTGATATTGTTACTGCAACAACCTTCACAGGGCATGGGCTCTGTCATTCCTCAGTAATTGAAGGCGCGCTTGTTGAATATTCACACCACTTTCCACATCTCACCCATATCGGTATTCACAATGAATGCCACAGCAGTCGCGAAACCTCTGAGGGGCTTCTTGGCTATTTCACGACCTGCAGTCTCGTCCATATCTAAACCGCAGAGGCAACGATTGTACTCGACTCACCCGCCAAATGCAAGGCTCAACGTACCAATAGACTACTCGACCACCCCTCTCCTCGCCCACAGCTCCCAGACGGCGCTCAGCAACCCAGAGTTGTCGCCCGAGGTCAGGAATGGCGCTACCAAGCGCATGAACCTCTTCCAGGCCATCAACGATGCCCTCTCAACAGCTCTCGCCGAGGACGAGTCAGTGATGCTTTTCGGCGAGGATGTTGCCTTCGGCGGTGTCTTCCGCTGCTCCATGGGTCTCGCGGAAAAGCACGGAGGGGAGCGGGTCTTCAACACGCCGTTGTGCGAGCAGGGTATTATGGGATTTGCTATCGGCATGGCCGCCGAGGGGATGAGGCCAGTGGCTGAAATACAATTCGCCGACTACGTCTTCCCTGCCTTTGACCAGATGGTCAATGAGGCCGCCAAGTTCAGGTATAGAGATGGCGCCAACGGCAGGAGCGCGGGGGGCTTGACTGTTCGCATGCCGTGCGGGCTGGTCGGCCACGGCGCACTCTACCACTCGCAGAGCCCCGAGAGCCTCTTTACGCACATACCTGGCTTCCGGGTCGTCATGCCGCGGTCACCAGTTCAGGCCAAGGGACTCCTGCTCGCCGCGATCAAGAGCAACGATCCTGTTGTGTTCATGGAGCCCAAGGTGCTGTACCGTGCTGCCGTCGAGCAGGTGCCGATGGCGTCGTACACGCTGCCACTTTCCAAAGCAGAGGTCCTAAAGGAGGGCAAGGACCTTACCATTATCTCGTATGGCCAGCCGCTGTACATCTGCCAAAACGCAATTGCCATGGCAGAAAAAGATCTGGGCATTAGCGTCGAGTTAATCGATTTGAGAACCATCTATCCATGGGACAAGGAATGCGTCTTTGAAAGCGTCCGCAAAACGGGCAGGGCCATCGTCGTACACGAATCCATGATAAACCAGGGAGTTGGAGCCGAGGTTGCGGCGAGCATCCAGGAAGATGCCGATACGTTCAATAGACTCGAAGCTCCGGTCGAAAGGGTTGCTGGATGGAGCATACCCACGCCTCTGGCTTTTGAAAAGTTCAATGCCCCAGATGCTTCCAGTAAGTTGTTCCAAGCCAAAGATTTTGCTTACACAACAGGTACTAACCTAGTTCAACTGCAGGAGTCTATGACAGGATCAAGAGAGTTATGGAGTACTAGGCGTAGTGAAGACGACGGGGTCTTTCAGTTCACAGGTGCAACGGTCTAGTTGGTGGCAGAAAAGAATCCATCTCGTTATGGGTCGTTTTTATTGCCATATTACATCGCAGCGGGTCCATTTCCGGGGTTCAGGTGTTCCATCCTTAAATTTGCAAAACTAGAGCTACGATATCTGCTTGATACTAGTTAACATGAGCCTTCGCATCCAAATTCTGTATTCATTTTCATAGCACTAGTAATCTTGACAGGATATGGAGTGATGGCGGACCAAAATGAAAAAATCAAATCCAAAGTTGAGACTTCCGATACAAGTGGTAATTGATGCAGGGTAGGTATGTATGGCTTCTTGGCAAAATTCCATCATAGCTGTCAGTACCAGGGTCCCTTCGCGTTTGATTTTGCCCCGCAGTCAGTCGCCTACTCCGACAAGGTGGACGCTCCTTTCATCCACCACAGCTATCCTCAGGTAGCAATCGCGCCGGTCAAGACAACACAAGTTCGCGAGCCTGGAGCTCCAAACGTATTATCTTGTGTTCATTTCTCGAGCCAACTTGACTCCTCGCCCACAATGTCGGACGATCGCATTTCAATACTCTCCGAGTTCCTCGAAGGAGCTCCGCCAGGCGAGGTAGGCACTGTGCCTCTGTGTGATGAGTTGCTACGCAATTGTCAAGGCTGACATGTTCTCTGTGGAATATGTAGCTCGCAGATGTCGTAGCCGGTACGTCCGCCTGAAATGAACGCATTTCCATTTATCGATCAAACAGCTAAGACCCCGGCGCATAGACATCAAGTCCATATCATCCAGCGATGCGAACGTTGTTTCAAAACTCGCACCCGCATTCGAGAGGTACAACGAGGAGCAATTCATTACGGTGAAGCTGCCTGGAGGAAGTCAAAAGGTCATCGTCAGCGCCCACAACTCGCTAGGTGACGGACGCTACTACGATGTGGAGAGCTCGTCGAGCTTTGCCTTTGACCACACAAGCCAGGTGAGCGGTTGAGGTACGGGACAACACCAAGTGCACAGAGCTCTGACAATTAGGACAGAAAGCCAGTGCCGTTCAAAGCTACGTACTGGAGAGCACACATTCAGACCTGGTGTAAGCACGCGCGCAAACTCAGGCACACCAAAGAACATGCCCGTGATCACGAGAGCTGAGAAAAGTCACAGAAAATCCACCTTGAAGAGCTTAGGTCCCTATGTCAGCGAGCATTTCCCCAACGCTGCGTATGGTGTTTACCCCATTGAGAGCGACTCTAAGCTGGCCATTATAATCGTGGCCAACAAGTACAGCCCCAACAACTTCTGGTACGTAATGAAGCGGAGTTTCAAAGACGAAAGAATTCGTCCATTGGTGAGCGAAGCGGTTAATTAATGCTTGCTCGCACCAGGAACGGACGATGGCGATCTCTGTACACGCTTGACCCTGCATCAGGAGCCCTCGATGGTTCGATCAAAGTCGATGTGCATTACTACGAAGACGGCAACGTTCGACTTCTGACGGACAAGGCGACGACTGCCACGGTGCCCTCGGCCACTGGCAGTGGGATCGTAAAGGAGATTGGCGGCAGCGAGAAGAAGTATCAGGAGGAACTGAACCGGGGCTTCACAGACCTCAGCGAAGGGGCTTTCAAGGGCCTCAGGAGGCAACTGCCGGTAACCCGCCAGAAGATCGAGTGGGACAAGGTAGCAAGTTACCGGTTGGGGCAGGATATCGGTGGGGGCAGGCGTCAGGCCTAAGATGTTCGACGATGCTAAGAGAATGAAGGGGAAGAGGAGAGATAAAACTCTGGTTTCCGGTGTCATCGGTCTTGGCTTGTCACTCATTCGCGGGATGCTCGGAGGTGGTAAGCTTTCCGTTGATGGAGCGTCTGGGAACAAGTGGGGGGATCCACTCAAGGACGACTATGTTGACCGTACCGTTCGGCGTTTATATACTGCTAACAACTTGACTGATGACTCGCAAATGTGACGGAGTTATTTTTGAGAGATTGAGGTAGAAATAAACCCAGCCTGAAGAGATACGGACTTAGACAGCTCAAATGACATGGAATGCCGACCCATGTGACGTGAAAATGATGGAAGTGTACGTAGTATGACCAAACGCATGATATTAGATAGTTGCCAACTCTATATCGGCGTGTTTTGTTAGTCATGCTAAATACGGTATACGACCCAGAGTCAGTTTGGACGAGAAATAGAGATGTCTCAACGCCTATTGGACCTAGGTGATCCTCGGCTCGGTGTTCTTAGTCGATTGAGGGGTTTTCTGTTGCATTTATTGTCTGCGGGTACTAGATGGACTGAAAACCTACACAAACTACGTATATACCTACCTACCTACCTACCTACCTACCCGGCCCGTTTTGTTTTAACAAATTGGCGAAAAGCCGATGCAAGCTGAGGTCGGAATCTTCGGAGTATATGCAGCGGACAGTAACAGAAAAGATAAGACGCGGCGAGCCTTTTCCTTGACGGGCTGTCTGGTGCTGAGGACGGGATTATGCAGGTTGTGGGGCGGCGCAGAATAGACGCAACGAATGATCACTTCTATGCTAGGCTACCAGGTCAGAGATATTAAATTAGTTATAGTAAGGAAGGTTAGAGGCCTAGTAATCCCGTTCTGTTGATGAAATTGTGTCGGGAATCGGGAGTACTAATCGGTACTATTGTCTAGTAGGTATCTACCTAGACAGCTTGACGGGTACGGCAGGGTTGGGCAGGGTAGCCTACTAGGTAGGAAGGTGTAGGTGTACCCTGGCCCCAGTTTTACCCAGCTCACCCGAGAGAGAATGGGCCAATCCCGTCGGCCTGATTTCCAGCGAGACCGCGGGGGTTAAAGAAGTGGGCACGGAATTCCCACATGTAATCTCTTTGTCTGGCGAGAAGCGAAACGGGGGTGTGTTCTACTCCGAATCCGACGTACCAGAAACTAAAACCTTCTTCTCTACAATAGGTTGGACCTACTTGTGCCAACTGTCCAATCCTATCTATCCCCGGTCCCATTTCAAATTCGGTATTGTCGGACGTCCTTATCCTGCCAGCCAAACCAAAACCTCTACGAAGCAAAAGCCACGCAAAACTATTGCATCTTGAACGGCTGAACGACACAAGAGATCACAAGGGAGATAAAAAGGCGACAAGCAAGAAAAAAACCAATTACAGACAAAATGGCCGAGAAGACGTTCACGTACCAGGATGTGGCTGAGCACAACACCAAGAAGGATCTCTTCATGGTGATCCACGACAAGGTCTACGATGCCACCAAGTTTGTCGACGAGCACCCGTAAGCAACGCCTTTTCAACCCTTGAATAGGGTCGCGACCTACACAATGCGGGCAGAGAGACATTCACTCAGGGGATGAAAAGGAGAGAAAACTAACAACTATTTTTACAGTGGTGGCGAGGAGGTCATGCTGGATGTAGGCGGTCAGGATGCGACGGAGGCTTTCGAGGACGTTGGCCACAGTGACGAGGCCCGCGAGACACTAGACACTCTACTTGTTGGCAAGCTCGAGCGCAAGGTAAGTTTGTGTTCATTTTCATTTTCATCTTGACTCCGTCTTCCAGGCGCCCCTCTCTCTATTTACCCCTCCTATGTTCTGCATTGTTTTACCATTTTTTCTTTTGCTAACCCGGGCCAAATCTTTCGCTCCTTACAGGCCGGCGACCCTACACCAAAGACACACAGCTCGGGCTCTCTGGCACCACAGGCCCAAACGGGCGCCGCTTCGGGCATGGGCATTGGGCTGTACGCTGTCATCCTCATCGGTGGTCTTGCCGCCTACGCAGCCTATCAGTACCTGCAGCAGCAGCAGCAAACAGCCTCCGCTTAGATTGGCTTGCTGTCGTTATTATTTACGGAATATAGTTAAATGCGCGATGAGGTGGATCAAAGACCTTGACGATGCAGGACAATATAAAGCTTGTGCGGTTGCGCTCTACGGACCTTGATTGTTCTTGTTTCCACTACCTTTTTCTGTAGGGTCTCCTCCAAGATCGGAGTGGACGCCAGCAAAAAAAACAAAAACAGAAAAGAAAAAAAAGAGGCGACTGGATAATGCGCAACCGCCTGGTTGGAGATTTGTATGTTGGTGTGGCTCGCCCATTGTTATGCTGCACCAAACTGCCGAGAACGGGTCTTTGAGCGTGTCGAGATACGACCTCGAAAGATAGCGAATTTTTAATAGATCAAACCCTACCTTCACCAACTTGCAGTAGAGCCAAAAGTGGTAGTATGGACAGCAAGGGAACGTGTTCGGAACGGTGCAGTTTTTTACGCTTTGCATATGCAGTCAGTGAACCTGCAGCTTGCTCTGGGTTACCTGGACAGCAGCAGGGGGTTGGTCATTGACCAGAAAGAATTGATTTCGTACAAAGCAGGCGACTGCGAGGGTTTGTTGAAAATTAACAAACAGCTCGCTCGCTCCCGTAGCCTTCAATCTGCAAGAGCAGGCACATAACAAACAACCCATGACAAAGACAGTCCAGTCCCCTCTGCCATCTTTGTCGTTGGTCTCTCTCCATCTCTTGCTCTATCCAAAAAGAAAAGAAGTCAATTCAAGAAACCACTTGTCTCCTAGGAATTTTGCTATTTCCTGATTTAGATCGATCAATCAAGTGTCTTGAATACGATCATCATCAAAAATCGGCAGCGCTGTGCAACCATAAACCTGCAAACCGACCGATTCTAGCCTCGTTTACATAATATTTCTCAATCTGGAACGTCACTCTCTCCACACCCTCAAGGCCCGGTTGTAACAGCGACTCATTCTACAATCTGATTCCATCACACGTTCCACGCCATCTCTTTTCTTTCTCTTTGTTGCACGCGGTCAAAACCCCGACGTCGACTATCACCGCTACCCTATCTTTTTCAATCGGGCACATCGCACAACGGTCGGCTTCGGGTGCCCACGAGGGCAAAGAAAAAGAAAGAAGAAAAAAAAGACACAGCCGCAACAATGTCGTCGTTTCTAGAGCGCCAGCAAAAGGCCATGGCCGCGAGCCTGGCAGGCGCGGCATCCAAATTGAGCGGTGCCTCAAAGACCAACAATCTCAAACGACCGCCGCCCTCGCCATCACCGTCGGTGACCTCGACGACTTCTGCGGCTCCAGGCAACGACGGATCGGGCTCGACACCGAAAAAGGTCAAGCGCGAGACCACGGCCACCATCTTCTCGCAGCCGGCACAAACGGGCTACGGAACGGAGCTGGGATCCAATATTATATACATTGTCGACAACCTCAAGGAGCACGGCAAACCCAAGACGCTGGACGACGTGCTCGGCCACGTCAACCTGCATCGGCGCGACGACAACTTCAAGCGGGCGGTCGTCGAGACGCTCAAGGCCCATACAAAGGTCAAATTCATCCGGGATCCCAAGGCCGAGGCGGCGGACCCGGAGAACGCCTGGAAGACGGGCAAGTATGAGCACCTGCCCGTGATCCCAGGAGTCAAGGATGAGACATCGCTGCTCAGGTACCTCAGCGAGCGCAAGACGGCGCAGGGAGTCAGCGTCAAGGATCTCAAGGATGGCTGGCCCAGCTGCGATGAGACCATCACCAAGCTCGAAAAGGCACACAAACTGCTGGTTGTACGGACCAAGAAGGACGGCGTGGCGAGGACCGTGTGGATCGACGACCCGTCGCTACACCACGAAGTCGACGCCGAGTTCAAGCTTATGTGGCACCGCGTCGAGGTTCCTCCTCTCGAGGATATTGTGCGCAAGCTAGCTGCCGCCGGCCAAAAACCCACCAGCGACGACCCTCAGCTCAAGGTCCACGCCGTCGCCAAGGACACCAAGAAGAACAAGAAGAGAGCCGTCAACATCAAGAAGATGACAAATGTTCACATGGCTGGGCTTCTCAAAAATTTCGACCACATCAAGAAGTAGCTGATATGGTTGGGTTGTTTGAAAGTGAGACGAATTGTGTAGTATTTTCTTCCT
>JAVHJQ010001576.1:0-18474 GCA_031306095.1 Pyricularia sp. CD86 | reverse complement strand
CATTAGGGGTGTATGTGCCCAGATGTCAGATTGGGTGTGACTGCCGCAACCGTCACCCGCATTTGCTTTTCTTTCCTATTTGTCTTTTTTTCTTTTTATCTTCTGTTCTTTTTTTTTCGCTTAGACGGCCCGTGATGAGCAACGTCACACACACACACACACCCATCAGAATAAGTCGGTCCAATGCATCTCGTTACCACCCTTTTTTTACCCTCCCATTTCATTTTCGTATGTCAGCGACGTCAGATTTTCCCGATTTTCGCGGGGAACCCCGCGATGGTCAGATGCAGAACCTTTTACCTAACCCGCGGTAGAAGACTAATTATGCGCAGTGATATAAGACGGGGAAAATGATAAATTGAAAAAAAAGAGGTACTAAAGATACCAAAAAGCCAAAATAAAAATCACATAAAAAACCAGTCCAACATCAAATGAAGATACAATGGTAGCATCATCCCCATTCCCTACTAGCCGGCCCCTGTCCCCCCATGTACGACGCAAGCTTTCTCTACCCTCCTATTTCTCCATCAGGCAGGACAAACGCATGGTAAGCGAGCGCACGGCGACATCTAGATTCTGCAGCCCTGTGGTTCAAGGACCCCAGAGAGACAGATTTCAGCTTGGCCATGCGCCTCTGTCCTTTTTGTCTGCCACCTCCACTGAACCATTCCGGGGTAGGAAACCATCTGTTCCCCAGAACCAAGTCAAAAAAAAAAAAACAACAACAAAATTCACAAGCGACCCTCCCTTATTTCCTCATGCCCAAAAGAGAACTGCCGGCAAACGGACGGTCGTCATCCCATTACTGCCCGCTTCCGACCGGTCGTGTATACCCGAAAGGGGACATGTAGTAGCTGCGCCCATGCGCCAAGGCGTGTGTAGAATCAACGGTCAAGCGCGCGCGCACACACACGCCCTTGGATGTAACCCTCCATTGGGGGATCTTGGGGAATACGTCGAGCAAGGTTTGAGCGGATACGCTGCCGACACTGCGAGGTAATGTGAGGGTACAAGACATCCTTTGGCGCATGCTTTCCCTTCGACTATCGTCGAAAATTTGCAGGGCAGTATTCTCTGCGATGAGAGGAGCGATGCTTGGATGTATTTGTATAGTATTATCTACCGAGTTATAACAAACCGCGTGCCCTGAACGGACTGTACACTCGGGTCTCTTTAGAAAGATACATTTTGGTAAGAATCGAAACCCAATACGCATATTTGAACGATATAGCATGCCCGCTGCACCTGAAGAACAAAGTATGGAAACAATGCCCTTATAAGTTCCAGAAGGCACGGCTCAAAACGCCCAAGTCCGATAGTATATGGAAAGAATCGAATCTCGATATCAAGTGTCACGCATTAGAAGAAACGAGGCTTGTTGAGAAATAAGATAAGAAGTGAGTTGAGGAGAATGAAAAAAAGCTCGCTGATTTAATGCAAGGTATATCCGGTATGCCTATGATGAAAAGAAAAAAAAAAGACACAAGAGGAAGCATGGGCTAAGGTATGCTAAAACAGACAACGCTATAAAGAAATGTTCTATAATGCCACCGTTGTCACAAGACCCTCTTGAACAAGAGTTTATGAAAAAGAAAAGAAAAACCAGCAGTTTCGGTGATAGACCGAGGGGATATCGAAAAGAAACAAGACAAGACGCATATTAAACCCCCACCCCCATCATCAATGATTCCTGGCGGACATAAGTCTGGCCTAGAGACTCCCAACCGATCTGGTTCTGCTCTATTGCCCAACGAAGGGATCGCCCTCGTGCCTCTTCGCCGCCGGCTCCCGGTCCTCCTCGACCCCATACTTGTCCTGCCATAGCTTGCGCATGACCTGGTAGATGAAGAGATACTGGGCCTCGGCCTGCACCATGGTCCTCCGCTGCTCGCGTAGCTGGTTGACGACGCTGAAGATGAGGTCGTCGTCGTCGTCGTAGCTCAAGTCGAGGTGGCCGTTATTTCTATTGTCTGGGGTTGCCGTGGACATCGCGGTCGCGGGAACTCCGCCGTTTCGCCTGCTCCTCCGTCCGTCGTCGTAGTTCTCCAGCAGGCCTGAGTCCAGCTCGCGCATCAGATGCTCGAGCGCGATAAAGGTGCCCGATCGTCCGACACCCGCACTGCAGTGTACGATGCGGGCGTTGTCTACGTCGGCATTCTTCTCGCGTGATAGCCGCATCAACTCAAAGAAAGAGTCAAGGTCCTCCAGGGCCGGAACGCCAAAGTCGGGCCATTTGGTGTAGAGGAAGTGGTACACAACACGCTCATCGACCTCGGGCTCGGACGCGTCTGTCCCGTTCGTGCTTTCACTGTTCGAATCCCCTCCAGGCGTTGTTGTTGTATCCCTCTCGTGGTTTGTGTTGGGAAACATGCTTTCCACGGCGAGTCCTGATGCCGGTGTTGCTTTGGCTGGCGACGTCATGATTACGTCCTCATCCTCCTCCGATCCCCCGACGGGACTACCCTCAGAGCTCTTTCCGTTCTCCTGCGGTTGAGGTGTGGTAGGACGTGGAGTACGGCGATGAACGCGGATGACCAACTTGCGCAGCTCTATGGCGTCCCCCGCACTGGTCGGCTCGATCGCCTCACAGCGCACCGTCGCGCGGAACCCGTCGTCAAACTCATCGGACAAACCTATTTCGAGTGGCGGGTCCTCGGGAGACCGCGGAAAGTAGGGGTAGCACTTCTCCGCCGGCCCTTCGTGCGTCTCGGTCAGCATAACAATGACGGCGGGACTCCGTAGCTGCTCGACCACCATGCGCCAGACGTGCTCGGTCGAGTTCTTCTTGGGCCCCTGCATGGCTATGTACCGGCTTGCGTGCTCGTCCCCCACCCTCGTCGACAGCGCAATTGGCGACGCGTTGATGTAGTCAACCTTGCCCAGTGGCACCTGCAGCCTGACTCGGTTATTGTGCCATGGCTGCACGTTGATGTAGCGGTCAAGCTTCTTAACTGTCGTGCTGGCCGGTACGCGAGCCCACTGGTACGAAGGAGCCGGGTTCTGGATCGACAGCTGCAGGCGATTGCGCTCAAGCCAAGTCAGGTCTTGGAACTTTTGCTCAATCTCTTGCTGCGAGAGGGTCAAAAAGAATGGTATCTTGGGCGTTGAAGTCGTGGCCGCTACACTGCTGTCGAAATAGCCGGACCGACGCTGCCGGCAGCCGTCATCCGTCCCAATCGACGGGCGCGATTGTGACAATGAGCGATTTGCTGGCGATTCCGATGCGGGATGCATTGCTGAGAGCGGCGACCTGGGGACCGTCTGGGAGCCGAGATGAAAGTTGTGATGTTGCACCGAGGCTGCCGATGGTGACTGAGGGAGCGAGGCGGGAGGCGAGGAGCGGGCGCGCTTGGCCGAGGTGCGCAGGTTCGCAAGGCCGCGAAAGGGCGAGGGTTTCCTGCGCTGCTCCGGGGCGGGCTGCTGTGGCGCGAGGGTTTGGTTCTGGGAGTGAGGAGATGGTGTGCGCGAGGCGCTGCCGGTGCTCCTGTCGTCTCCTGTCGATGTTGCCGTCGGCGTTGGCCCGGAGGCATCCTTTTTACTCCGACGGAATTTAGAAAAGCGCTCCATCTCGAAGAGGGCGCCCGACGACGCACCGAGACTGATGCACGAACGGATGCTGGCTGGCAAGGCCGCGGTGAGTGGTCTCGGTGTTGGTGTTGGGACAACCTCTGCGACAGCAGTGAGGGGCAATATTTGTAGGATCTGGGGTAGTTTTGGATAGAGAAACCGCCCTGCACCTCTGTTTAAGGGGCGTGTCAGTGAAAGCGCGCCGCCCAGGCGCAGGCGGCCTCTAGGCGCCCAATGGAGAATATTGTTTTGCAACAGAATTACTGAGTCTGAAATGGTGGACGGAAACCCCGATCTCTAGTCAGATTCAGCTTGAGTCGAAAATGGGTCGAACGAATGTTAGCGTCACGCCTTACGTCGTTCTTGCTCGGATGAAGGTTGGGATTGTCGTCGGATGGAGTCTAGACTAAAAATAAGGAGGGCGTTGGCGAAAAAGAAACTACCGTCTGGCCGTAAAGATCCCAGGCTGGATATGACTTGGAACTTTGGAGTCTTCCAAGTACCTAGCCCAGGTACCTAAGGTAAGGTACTTTAGGTGTTGGGTAAATCAGAAAAGGATTTCACGTCTCCAGACCTCTGATGGAGTCCGGGAAAGAGCAACTACCGTCGGTGGGGCATGGCGCAGTCGTCATCCGTCCTTAGTAGAGTCGCACTGCTAGAGAATTGCCTGCCACTTGGTTCGTCGTAATGTAGGTAGGTACTGTAGCATCGCTAAAAGGGGCGACGAGGGGCAGGCGGGGAGGAGCTGTTACCGTCCCTGGCGATCCACTTGAGGCACAGTGCAGCTTGACATTCAGATTTTGACATGGGGCTTTCTTTCAATTACCGCACAGCAGCCCGTTTCTTTCTTTGTTCATGGGAATCTTCAGCTGGTCAAGCTAACCATGCCAATATCGTCATAGGGCCAGACTTAACTCTTATATGATCAACATTATCTTGAGCTTTGAAGGTCTATCCATGGGTGCATTGACGATTTCTTGGTCCGGCCTGTGGCATCCAACAAGCTGGTCAATTGATACAGAAAACAGTATTTCAAAGTCGGAGAATAATCGTTCGTGTCTGGCCATCCATCCAACAACAGCCTGGATCAATTGGCGTGTCTGGTTTCCCCGATCTCGGGACTTTTCAAATCGTCCACGAAAAAAGTCGCTGGACAAGCTGGGTTTGTCAAGGCACAGCCACTGAGCCACGGCATGATCCCCGTGTAACAGGCAGGGATTATGACTTTTTACTTTTCCTTTTTTTTTACTTCTTCTTTTCTTTTCCAGAAAAAAAAATGCGGCGAAAGTCCTTTCCGGTCCCTTGGTATCGGCCAAAATTGCCGCATCTGCCTTGCAACCAACGTCGTGAAACAAAAAAGCATGATCTGACCGAGCGAGTTCTTAACTAAGCTGGGTGGGTACCTGAATGAAGCGATTGCCGTACTATTCTACCGATTAGCCTAGTTATAGTTTGGACTAGATTTAGGACTAAACCTGCAAGGCGCGCGATCGCCATTAAACATAGAAACTGAACTGTTCATACTGTTCATAGTATTGTTAATCATAATTAACAGCTGTTAAAATTAAGATTCGAGCAAGTATAAACCTTGAAGTACATCCTCCCTCCTAACCTTTTTTGTACACTACATGACAACAGAAACATCGTCAAACACAAAATCCTACATTGCCAAGGAGGGGAACCCTTTACGACGACGCAACAGTCGCAGAATAAACTGCCGTCACATTCCTCCCACACTCGATCCTCTGCTCCAGCCCAACCTTGCGCCCCCGGCCACCCTCGCCAATGCGTGTCGTTTTGGCCGGTGCCAGCTGGAACCGCTGTCCGTCGGCGGCGGCGGGGTTTCCGGTCCTGGCGTTGTCGAGAGGCGCAATGCGCACCGGCTCGCTCACGTTGCGGCGCTTGCCCGTCCCGAGCTGGTAGAACTCGTTGCCACCCCACCACATGACGTCGGATCCCCAGTTGCGTCCGCTGCCGGGCGCCGCGGCGACTGATGTAAGGTTATCCATGACCGCGGCGGCGTGTGTGGTTCCGACCGATAGCGCCCTGATCCCGATTGGCACCATCTGCTGCGTCTTGTCGTCGTACTCGGCCATGCCGGACAAGGCCTTCATCTTGCCCGGCGCAGTCGACATGTGTATCCATTTGCCGTTGCCCAATTCTCCCTGGAGTCCAGCACCACAGGACCAGGTTTCTGCCGTTGGGCGGCCGTTAGCTGGTATGCTGGACGTGGTAAAGAATGAATTTGAGCCACCAGCTGCAATCGAGGTGATCTCGGACCTCCGGACTCCGCCGCTGGTCAAAAGTCGAGTGAGAGGTACAGCCTTGGGAGCGTCAATAGTAGGGCTTTGTGGGTTGACCTCAAAACCAAGCTGGCCGGAAGAGTTGTCACCCCACGCGTGAAGGTTGGAGTCTTTGTCGAGGGCCAAAGAGTGGTAGTTGCCCGCAGCAATCTGAGCAACACCCACGGGGGGCAATCCCTTGACTTCATGTGGCTGATCGAAAGGTCCCTTTGGCCTAGTGAGCCAGGTGAGACCAGGAATCCCGAGCTGGCCCTTGGATGGGTAGTTTGCAGTGCTGGAGGCGGCAGAAAAGACACGACCATGTGAGGTCAACATCAAGCAATGGTCCAGCCCGCTCTTGATGTCCACCACCTTCTCACCCCAACCCAGTTTCGGCGGAGTTAGTTCCCTGTAGTTGATCGAGTCGGACGAAGCGGTCCATAAGGAGAAGCCTGGCTTCGCGTCGGCCTTGGCTCCGGCAAGCTGGTCCGCCTGGGCGACGGGTAATGAGTAGACGGCGCCGGTTCTAGACAACGCGATAATTCGGTCGCTGGATAGGGCAACCTTTGCAATATCTTTGCCCCTTAAAGTAGGAGTCGGTACTGTGATCATCGGCGAGTAGGCTGTACCCCACTGAACGATGTCACCCTCCTCAGTCACGGCCACGCCAAAATTCTTGTCCAACTTCAGGTCTCGCAGGATCTTCCCGTCAAAGTAAGGGATCCTGGTGGGAGTCTTGATGATTTGCTCATCCGAATCGGGAGCCACCACCTTGCCAGAGTTGGATCCCCAAGCGTAGACTCCAGGATTCTCCCAGCTCCGCTCGACCTGCAAGTTTGCGGCAGGCCCTTCCATCAGTTCAGCGGGCACTGGCCCCTTGGGAACGGGTGCAGGTTTCTCGGCGGCTGCTTTCTTCTTCTTTTCTGATAATTCCTCTTGATTGGTATTTCCGTAGAAGTACCATGCAGCGCCGGCCGATACCACAAAGGCCGACGTCAGCCCAACCGTCTTGCCGTATCCGCCCCCGCTCTTGGCTGGTGAGCCGCTGGCGTGGCGTATCCATTGAGATGATCCATTTGTACGCGATTGTGTCCGAGCCACCGCCCGGAAGCCGGAGTGGCGAAGTGCACTCCGATACATGGTTGCAGAGGTCACCAAAAGGCGTGCACGTAAATGCCTAAAGTAGGTACTTGAAAGATGGGCAAGGTACCGACCGTGATTACCTACCTGACCTTGGGCCAGACCGGTTAGTTGTTGTGCTGCGGCGGGACAAGGCCGTCGTTGTAAAAGAGTTTATGATCTTCAACCAAAATTGATGCCGTCATACGGGCGAGTTTTGAGTTTAGTGCATCCTTTCAAAGTGCTTGGGGTGAGCTACCATCGATCGGATCATGCCGTTTACGGTGTTTTAAAGTGACATTTTATAGCAGGTCCACTCCATCCCAACCGCGAAGAATTTCCAATAGCTCATCCCTGACTGGTTGATCCATGCTTTCATCACGTGATCTCAGAACCCAGTAATAACTCGCTCATATTCTTTTGCTTAGAGGTTTCTATAAATGAAGCTATGTCAGTGTCAAGGCTCACATTCTACCGAATTTATAAGGCGATTCGGTTTGACCGCGATGGCTTTACGGGGAGGCAAACTGTAGGAATGGTTTGCTCGGCTTTGGTGGACAAGCCGCCCATGGCATGCCTGGCCATTTGAGCGTGACATAGAGGATAGGAGATCAAAGAGCCTTGTTGATCAATAACATGCCAATCCTGGCCAGTGGGTTATACCAGGACGGCAGCCTATTTATTTTCTCTCTCTCCCCTCAAGCTACCTTCTGTCTACCCTATCGCAGCCCTTTCAACTGTTTGGTGCCGGTAGAAGCTCCAAAACCCTGGAGCCGTATTACACATTTGGAGCGACGGAAGCCTTCATGTCGAGCTGCTTCTGCTTCTCGTCACGATTGACATTGGATACAACTGGAGAAGAAGCAGCAGTCTCCAGGATGTCCAGGGCCATGTTGTGATGCGTCCAGATCATGCGTTGTGAATCTGGGGTCCCGTCAGACGGCCCACGGCGGTGCCCGAGTAGGTGATCCAACCTTGGGTCCCTGACGCCTCGGCAGACAGCGCGGAGTATGCGCGCGCTCAGGACAGCTCCGGCCAACCCGTCGAGCCACATCCTGAACCACATGGGCAGGAACCACATGAAGCCAGCGCTGGAGACGCAGCGGACGACCAGGACGCTGGGCAACGAGCGGCAGGCCAAAAGCGCCCAGCCTTCCAGGCCACAATCGCTACACGTCGATCGAATGTGTGGGGGATGACGATCCAGAGGAATGCTGAAGGACCAGACCAAAGCCAATAACAACAACCATGCGCCGAAATGTCTGATTAACGAAATCAACCTAGGCATGGTTTCGATTGCCAGAGCGACGTTGGATATAATGACGATGCGTTTGAAGCAAGATATTAGAAATAGGGACGTGATTTGGATGGGAAGCAGGAAGCGCAGGATATTCATCATATTCGGCCTGCCCCAGTTGGTCAGGACAGGCCAGCCCTCTTAAGTAACTCCATCGTCTGGCCTGGGCGGTCAGCTTACGCAACCAAGATCCTGGGGATTATGCGGCGTTTCGTCAAGAATTTTTTATCGTTATGGCATCATTGGTGACTATACGGGACTTGGGAACTATTCCAAGAGTTTGCTAAGATATTTGAGCGCATTACTGCACCAATGATCTATTACACTTAGATGAGCAGCGTGTTGCACAATTCTCGTTACTCGTCATTCCTAAGGGATTTATGGTGGGGGATCTGGAGTCCCCAGCCGTTATTACAGGGATCAAGCTTCTTATTATAGCACAACCGTAACCCACCCTGCGTGTTTGCAGGCGGCCCCAATTGCCAAGTCCCCGCCACATAGCTCAATCGCCGACACCCAATAAACACTCAATTAGGGACAAGACCGCCAAAACAGTGATCTCCAACCTCACCTCCTTGATAGAAGGAGGAGAGAAAGAAAATGTACGAAGATTCCTGGTACAGCTTTGTACCGGAAGTACAGAACAAAAAGACAAGCTCTTCGCAGGTTCAAGGAACACATCGTAGGAAAGAATCTTTGCTGCAGCAACCGAATGTCAGTTGTTTTCGCACCACACCACCCACGACCAACGCTCGAAGCCATATCTTATACATACATGTATTTTGCTGACCTTGTCGAATTTCAGGGCCCCAATAAAACCTCAGACGTGGTCAACCCCCTCGCCGGCGTCGATGAGGAGAGCGAAGATGACAGCCCACCCGAGCCGGCGCTGAGCCGGCGCGCAAAGTCCTACTCCGACTTTTACGATATTGTGCGGGAGCACCTCGCCGACGGCACAACCAAGAAACGCAAGAAGAGAAAGCAAAAGAAGGAAAGGAGCCTGGAAGGGCTGTCCGTACCAGAATCAGCCCAGAGCCACACCCTCACGACAGCAGATGACCCGTTCGACGCCGATGCGTGGCGGGAGCTCGAGGACGAACTCCTCCAGGCGAGCCAGGGAGAGTACACAACTTACCGCGACAAGCTGGCGCTGACGGAAAGGCACCTCGACACGCTCATCGAAGACACGGATGGTGCACTCAAGATCCTGGCTTCCCTGGCAGAGTCGTTCCGCGCGGTTGAGGAGCAGACCTCGTCCTTCAAGGCGCAGTGCGACGACCTGCTCTCGGAGCAGCGGAGGCTGGAGAAGATTGCCGACGACGTCCGCTCCGACTTTTACTATTATGCCTACCTGGAAGAGGTGACGCGGCGGCTGAACGCACCTGGTGCAAGCCGGCTGGCGGATGGGGCACCGTTTGCTGAGATGCTATCCAATTTAGAGGCCTGCATTGAATTTATGTCATCTCATGTATGTGGAAGCCATGCGGAGACTATGGAAACACCAATGGCTGCGTACTCCCTACCATGGACAAGACTAACCTATCCCCGACTACTTGATATATAGACCACATATCGCGATGCCGAGTCATACCAGGCACGCTATGAAGCTCTGCTCACCAAAGCATTGCATTTACTTGAAGTCGGTTTCACGGCGCTTCTGGACAAGGTCTCGGGGGAGATATCGAAGCAGATCGCAGCAACACAGTCCGAGTCTGCTCGTCACGCACTTGCGTACGGTCGCTTTGAGGAGATGATGTTGGATTCCTACTCGTTAATCCCCAACATTCAAAAGGTGGTGGGCGAGGCCTATGACCGCTTGGGAAACCCCAAGTCCGGCCTATGTGCCGCCACCTATGCCAACACCGCCGACAACATGTTCCGTTCCTACCTTTCCGCACGTGACCGGGATTTGAAACCGCTCAGCCAGGCCGACGTCGAGACGCTAAAGAAGGAGGCAGCGGAGGAGTCGATCGAGACGGCATCGCGCAACTACGTCAAGCAATGCTTCGAGCGGTCGCACAACGAGCTTCTCCTGTTTGCGCGCGTCTTCGGCCTGGAGCCACAGTACAGTACTGACCAAGCGTCGGCGTTTGCGACCATCAAGGCCCACCGCGGCGACGCCGTCAGCGCCATCAACGTGGCGCCCATAGCCACCAATCTGCAGGCCGTCCTGGCGCCCGTCGAGCTCCAGACACTCTGCGAGGTCATTGGATGGATGACTGACGAGTATCTGACCATCGACTACGACGAGATTGACGAGAGCGACATGTCAGTCGCGCTGCACCGCCAGGAGATGACGGCCAGGGTGCTGGGTGAGCACTTGTGGCAGTTCACCGACGGTCTGTTCGAGGCCGAGGTGGCCAAGCTCATCAGCAAGGCGCCTGTAGTGCCCGAGTCTCTGAAGATCGAGCCGGTCGTAGCAGGGGGTGGTGCGTCGTCAAATGCGTATCCGCCTGTCAAGACGGCGCTACGACTGCTTGTCTTGTTTGATCAGTGCATGCCTAAGGAGAGATGCGTACGTTTTTTTTTTGGACACTCAAGTGAATCCTGGAAATTTTGCCCAGAATACTAACTCGACTTTACGTATCAACAGCAAGGAAGCAGTCCGGTGGTATACAAGATCGTGACGGAATCAATAGCGGCACTCCATCGCGCCGAAGCACGGATCAAGTCCATCAAAAACGGCACAGACGCGGACTTGTTTATGATCAAAAACCTACTGATCCTCAAGAACGAGCTGATGACGCTAGAGATTGGCGACGTAAGGAATGGCCAGGGTGCAGGCATGGAGCACTTTGGTCAGATATGGAACACGCTCTCGGCCGCGCAGGGCTGGGTGGGCTACTTTAGCAGCTTTATACCGGGCGCATCGCTGTTCTCGCGCGGATCACCGGCGCCAGGAGGTGGCGGGGGCACACCCGCGCTCGGGGCTTCAGGGAGTGGTGCGCAGGCCGGCGGCAACGGAGCGCAGACCCAGGACGCCGGGGAGCAGCTGGACGAGCTGCTGCGACAGTCCATATATGCATTTACGCGTAGGTGGGGAGCGTTGGTCAACGAGGCGCAGTCGCGGAGCAAGCTGGGTGGTAAGAACGCGGCCAAGGTTGAAAGGGAACTGGAGGAGCTTCTCCAGACTGCGTTTAGCAACCAGCCAGAAGTCATAGCGAAGCTGAAGGAGGCCATCCAGATCAATGCGCAGGCACAGGGGGAGAAGGGGAGCAAGGTTACACGGGTATGAAGCTTAGTATAAGTGTGGTTGCACAAAAGATTTCTCATCACCACTTCGCCCGACAGTCTGTGGGGTTACAGCATTTCCAAACTCTCCAAAGCACCGTCCGCATCTTGGACACTATCAACTACATCCGATTCCATATGCCTAGTCCACAAAGCTGGCGGAAGTTCTGCTATATGGGCAATGGGAGGTGCCTTTCTCAAAATCAAATCTGATTATAACCCAGAACGGACGCGGAACCACGTCACCCTGGCTTACATTAAAGGTTTGGGCCCCAAATTTGCCATTCCGAACGTCATTTTTTTCATGCCGAGTGGGCTGGGCCTCAGTATTTGGTCTTGCCGAGAGTGATTGGGTTCACGCTGTCTGATGTATGAGCAGAGATGGACATGTTAGACAGAGATTCAACCATATAATAGGTAATGAGTATTTGCAACCGATTTGGCCAAGCCTCGAAATTATTGTATTTCTGGAGTCGATGGGAATCAGCTTGGTGAGACGTGTTTGATCAAAGACGATGCGGATCAAGATTTCAGTCACGACAGTCTATTAAAGCTGCACGGAGCTGGGCATGAATTGTTCTATTATATTCTTTTCACCATGATTTAGGGCCAAATGACTTGATGATCATCAACAATGAAGGCTTGATGTTATCGTTTGGGAAACGGCAGGGTTTGTGCCAAAGGACTGGGCCAGTACTAAGTTTAGTGTTTCTGGCGGATTAAATCCTCCTGGAACCGTGTTCAGATACGACTACGGAGTAGGGTACAGAGGGATACACCGGAACGGCCGACTAATAATGGACGATGGGGTGGAAAAGGGGGAATAGGTACCTATCGGCCAAGGCGCCGGCGATAAAATCTTGCGTCCTCTCGCTTGTGTTCTGGCCATGGACTTGTTATGCTTGGAATACATAGTTGTGCAAGGTTCTTGCATCGGCGTGGAGATCAACACGAATTGACGATCTTATGTGATAATCTAGCCTACTATGACCTAGTTGGGTTTGTCCTTGTAAGTTTGCGTGGCTATGACAAGTCGCATAAGAAATGACCCTTCTAAGGTAATACAAATGCCAAAAACAGGAATTGGCAAGTTGTTGCTGCATATAAATAAATAGTACAATAAAAATTATTGTTGGAACAGTTATTTTCGGCACAAAGAGAACACGGCGTGATTTACCAGGCTTTAATAACACGAGTAATTACCTGGTGACTTAAAGAACTTCTTGGTAAGTATGGTGGAGCTTCTATTTCGAATAAGATTATTGCGTCGAGGTTCGAGTATACAATAACATGAATATTTAAACATGCGTCTGCCTCCGAACAATACACTCGATCATCTTTTTCTCCCTCAAAACGGTCCATTCCTTTTCTGTTACATCTTTAAGTCATTCTTTCAGCTATCCTTTGAACCCTTGTGGGTGCCCTCGTGTAACTATTAGAACGCTTTGATTTTTTTTCTTCTTTTTTTTCTCTTTGTTCTCATATTCTCTCATTAAAATACCAATACAAGATGCAAATACTCCATATTACCAAGCTTGTGGCCCTGCTAGCCATCGGTGCCACTGCCTTGCCCACCTCAGGTGGCTCCGCAGTGTACACCCGCGACGTAGACCAACCACAGGAAGGCGTCGTTGGCAGATCCATTGTCAACAATCTCGACAGTGTTGCTGATTCTGGCAGACTCGAGGCTTGCGCTGATAGAGAAGAAGCAAAACGCCTAAAAAAGGAAGCGCATGATAAGTTAGAGCAGGACGCAAGGGCGAGAGCAAATTACCAGTGCCCTTACTGCCCGGATTATTTCTCGGATGCCCGGCCACTGGGTACACATATAAGCCTGGGTCACCCTCGTCTACCTGTATACAATGCCAAAACCAGGGACCCTATTCACGTAATCAATCCGTCCACCGAGGTGTTAAAGATAGGTACTGCAAAGAAGCTGAGGGAATTGCTATCGGCACAACGAGACCAGGGCGCGCAGTGATGGGCGGTGAACCAGTTCTCGACACGCCCAGTGCATTATGCTCTGTGGGAAAAGGCTGGTACGGGATACTAGGACACTGAGTGTTGTTTAGGCTAGGGATGGTTCTGGGCTCAAGGAGGTTGAAAAGTTGTAACCACAGGAGAAAAAATGAAATTGAAAAATAATACGTTTTGCATATAACTGCCCCCCCTAGCTACTTCCCTATCTTTGCGTGCTACCATATGCCGTTGCGGCTAGCAGCACGTCATATGCAAGGGACGCTTATCGGCCCCACAACAGCTCTGACCATGCGCCGTTCTACGAGCTCCGATCGCGGCGAGATTTTAATAATAATTTGGACCTTCCCACCTAAAACGCCGAGACATCCCTTCAAAGTAAGTGCTACCTAGTTCTAAATCTAAATTCTATTTGACATTTGACACGTTTCCGCACTACATATCGACAATCTTTTGTTTGTTTACTTGGCAACTTCTGATACTGGTAGCAAAGCGAAACACAAAAGACGAGTTTCTAAAACACGAATAAACTTCAAGTTCGGCTCGGTCAATTGACCACCAGGCGGGGGCGGGGCCGGCCGTTTGTGTCCCTTTTACAAAGGTGCGGCGAGCTTTCCGAGTAGGAAGGAAGATCAAAACATATTCTTTTCCGATAGAACTGTGTTGGTCCCTAGCTGGAAGTGGAAAAGAGTAGACATGGCAGGCGATGGAGAAACACACGGTGGTGGCGCGCTGCAAACGGCCAAGGATCTGGCTTCTGGAGCGGCCGGTGGTGTTGCGCAGGTACTCATTGGTAAGTTTCGAGGGAGCGAATGGGCATAAAAAAAAAAGGACAAAACGGTATAGCGATCAGTATCAAACACTTTACTAACAAAAACCCCATACCCCGCCGTCCTGCAGGCCAGCCGTTCGACATTGTCAAAGTCCGCCTGCAGACCACGACTGCCTACCCGTCCGCCCTCGCCGCCGCGACGTCAATCTACAAGAACGAGGGCGCGCTAGCCTTCTACAAGGGCACGCTCACGCCGCTGATCGGCATCGGCGCCTGCGTCTCTGTGCAGTTCGGCGCCTTCCACCAGGCCCGGCGGTGGTTCGAAGCCCGCAACGCCCGCGACCTGTACCCGGGCGACGCCGTCCTCTCGGCCGGCGCCAACCCACCACCCCTCAGCTACGGCCAGTACTACGCGGCGGGCGCCTTTGCCGGTGTGGCCAACTCGGTGATATCCGGACCGATCGAGCACGTGCGCATCCGGCTGCAGACGCAACCGCACGGCGCGGCGCGGCTGTACAACGGGCCCATCGACTGCGCGCGCAAGATGGGCGCCGCGGCCGGCGGTATTCTTCCTGGCCTGTACCGCGGCGAGGCCGTGACGATCCTGCGCGAGGCGCAGGCCTACGGCTGCTGGTTCTTGGCCTTCGAGTGGATGATGAACCTCGACGCGGCCAGGAACAACATCTCGCGCAAGGAGGTGCCCAGCTACAAGGTCGCCTTGTACGGAGGCCTGGCCGGCGAGGCCCTCTGGCTCGCCAGCTACCCGTTCGACGTGATCAAGTCAAAGATGCAGACGGATGGGTTTGGGGAGCACGCCAAGTACAAGAGCATGCGCGACTGCTTCGCCCAGACGTTCAGGGCAGAGGGCCTGAGGGGCTTCTGGAAGGGCATCGTGCCCACGCTGCTCAGGGCCATGCCCGTCAGCGCGGGGACGTTTGCCGTCGTCGAGATGGCCATGAGGGCGATGAACTGAGCCTTTCTGTGTGAGGCGTTTTGGGAGAGAGTCATCTTTGGGAGTTTTTATATATTTTCATAAAAAGTCGGTTGGATTTCTCAGGCCTGATTAGACTACACGGCCTCATCTTTTAGCGCACATATATATATCACTTGTTATCTTTAAAGGTTCATCCAGCTTCTATTTTGCGTTGGTTCCTGGAATCGGGATTCTCGGTAGTTCAATAGATTTTCACAGAAAAATCAAACACATAGATTGTGATGCCAACATAATCTCGTGTCTGTTTACTCGCTCATCTCCACCCTGCGCTGAAGGATATGCCTCGCGTTCGTTGGGCTGAGCAAGTCAATGCCTAACTCCTCCAACAACCTCTTTGCCTCCTCATTATCCTTGAACACGCGATCGCTGGCCTGCCTGAGCGTCACGGCCGCCGCCTTGCCAGACGGCTCGGCGTCCAGCGGGAGGTTCAACAGCCTGACACCCTCCTGCACCCTCGCGAGCGCCACGCCACTACCCTCGGGGATGTATCGCTCGACCAGCGCCACGACGGCGTGCAGGTCGCGCATGAACTCCGCGGCCCCAAACGCCGTGAAGCTGTGTCGCGTCAGCACGTCGTGCCACAGCGTCTCGTCGAGCTTGTCCAGGGCCTCGCGCCAGACGCGCCGGAAGGCGGCGGTGCTGAGAGCCCGGTTGAGGAACTCGAGGTTGCGCTTCAGGATCTGTAAAGAGGGTTGAAAGAAGTGCGTGCGTTAGTGAAAAGAGCGGATTCAGTCAAGGAAAGATTCGTTTTCTTGCGTTGGAAACTAACCCTCAGCGGCTCATCCAGCTCCACAGTGATAGGGAGCTGGTAGGGGTCAGCCTGGGCTGGATCATCGCTGATGGTTGTCCACTGGGTGCGTTTGAGATAGGGACGGAAGGCCTCCTGGTGGGAGTCAACCAGGGCAGAGACTAGGAAATCCCGGGCAGCCTTGCGGCGTGCACTGTAAGCTGCGATGGTCTCGTCAAAGATGACACCCCCGTCGCCGTCATCGCCGATAGAGGCTGATGTCTTGTCCTTGACGTTGTCGTAGCTGAGGCCTCCGGCCAGGTTCTCCTGATCTTCAGACTTTTTGGCTCGGGCCTGCAGCTCCTCCCAAAATACAACAAAGAACTATGGCAATAACCGGATTTTGTCAGCGATAAATCCAAGATATAATTCACGATAAAGCAAGCATTTGTTGGATGCGGACTCTCAGGAGCCCGAGAATCACGGCAGTCAGCCACCCAATGCTGCAAATAACCACACGTACCTCTTCGTTACTCCAGTCCTCCAGAGCGTTTGCGATATGATCGGCGCTGCCATAAACCTTGCACAACGTCTCGAGGGCGCCAGTACCCTCGAGCGACGCAAGCTGCTCAGCCGTCGCGCCGTGTAGAGTTCGTCCCACGGTCGAGGTCAGCGAGTAGTACAGCTCGAGTGAGCCCCGGAGACGGTCATGGAAGTCGTCGAGGATGGCTACTTGGATGTCGATGAGGAATCGCAACTTATGCGAAAACCGTCGAACACGCTCGTACTGGCTCGTCACCGACCGGAGCAGATCAGAGACGCGGACGGCGCCAAACGTGGGCTTGGTCTTGCCCAGCCCGCCGTAGTCGTAATCAATCTTCCTGGCGTCCGCAGACTCCATGATACCTTCGAACCGCTCCAGGGCAAAGTCCTTTTCGGCCTGAAGCCACTTTGAAAAGTGGAGGTTGAGCACCTCGGCCGTCAGCCCGTCCCAGTCGCCGTCCCCGTCGCCGCCGTCGTAGCCGAAACGCGTCCGCAGTTCGTCGTCGAAGCCCATGAGCTGCGTCATGAAGCTGCTGAGGAAGCTGGGGTCGAGTACGGCCTCTTCGGCTGCTGTCATTATCTTTTCCCTCAGCACCGGGAGGAGACAGGTGATGAGTGCGCAGACAGGATCCAGGTAAATCATCTTGGACGATACACTCGTCTCAATGAACCTAGAGGCGAGGGAGTGGCCAAAGTTCTCCCTGAAGAAATCTTCCCACGTAGACACGAGTCGAATAACCCAAGGGAAGCAGTGCTGACCGATCAAGCGATTGTTGCTGGTCGGGCGGCCGTCGCTAAGGAAGTGGAAGCGGAACTCCTTGACCCATATCTGGGCCATCACATCGATAGGGAGCAGCGGCAGGACGACGTCCGGAGGCGAGTACAGCACCTCTGGAACCTGTAGATCCAGCAGCTTCTCAAAGCACCCGCGCCACTCCTCGTCGACGACCAGGTCCGGCTGGACCTCGGCCGGCCACCTCCTCGCCGCAAGCAGGGCCTTCATCTCATCCGACATTGTCCGCTTCATCTCGTCCCACAGCGCATCCGTGACGCTGGCGACGTGCGCGACGAGGTGGGTGGCGGCGCCGTCCGCGTTCCCCTGCAGCTCGCGCAGGCGGGACGAGAGCTGCTTGAGGCGGGAGTAGGGCTGGAGGGCGGCCTTGGGATCGGCGGGGAGGTGGTCGCGGGCCTGGCGGCGCAGGGCCTCGACGTCTTGCAGCAGCTGCAGGTAGTCGCGGGCGAGGTTGACGCGGTGCAGCTGGTGCATGGGCGGCTCGAGGCGGCGGATGGCCTCGTCGGGTGCGTCCGACGCCGACACGATCTGCAGCCGCACGTCGATGCTGCGCTGCAGCTGCTCAAAATCTTCAATCTGCCGCGCCAGAGCCTCCTGCCGGTCGCCGCCGGAGCGCCGGGCGGCGTCTAGCTCACGCGTCGCATCGTCCAATTGCGTCTGGAGCTGCGTTCGCTGGTGTTCGACGCTGGCTAGCAGGCTGTCGAGGTGGTCGAGGTCGGTTGTGGACTGCAGCTTGTCCTCGATGAAGTCGTAGACTCGTGTTTCCTGTAGTGGATCTTCCATTATGACAGGCGCAGTAGTTGGTTGTTGGGCAGTGGTTGCAGAATATATAGCTAGCTGTTCAGCTAGTAGCAATCAATGGCCACGTCGTTGATGATTTGAACAGTAAGTAGATCTTGGTGGGGAACTTGCCTAGTCGGTAAGCAATACAGTGCTATTTGAGGGTACTCCGTCATGGCTAGTGGGGCTACCGGGGTGGTATCCCGTCAGTAGAAGACAAATAAGGTCGGTAGAGATAGTGACTGCACTGCTTCAATGATTCAGTTCATTAATTGTCTATGTTCATCAATTCAAAGCATGAATATCTACTATCGCGTAAGTGTTTGTTTTCACTTTTAACCCATCAGCTGCCTGAGAGCTCCATAATCTAGTATAAATCCCAGTACTAACTC
>JAVHJQ010001574.1:4034-14792 GCA_031306095.1 Pyricularia sp. CD86 | reverse complement strand
GATTATCATCCCCCAGTTAATCCGGTTAATCCCTAATCCCTCACATCAAACCCTCACAGCGCCTGCACGGCAAAGCTCCTGTCAGGGCTGACGACCTGTCCGTTGGGGATGTCACGATCGGCGTAGCTGGGGAAGGCGATGAGCTTGTTGGTCCAGTCTGCGACGCTCCAGGTGGTGAAGCCGTTGCCCGCACCGAACTGGCCGCTCCAGCCGCTCGAGACCTGGTAAGGGCCGCAGACGACGCCGTTGACGCTGGTCTGCGACGCCAAGGACGCCGCATTGACCTGGTAGCTGCAGTTGGTGCCGTTGAGGCCGAACTCGACCTGGCAGACCGTGTCGGCCGAGTTGCAGGTCCGCTTGAAGTTGTTGATGGTCCAGGTGGCCGCGATAGTGGAGACTGGGGCGGCGGCGGCGGTGGAGGCCAGGAGGGTGATGAGGGTGGTGGTTGAGAAGTGCATTTTGGTGGTTGCTTGTTTGTTTCAGAGGTTGATGTCTGAGATTTGTTTGTTTGGTTTGAGGAGATGAGGTTTTGAGGCTTTGAGGCTGCGAGGAGAAGACTGTTGCTGGATGAAGTCAAGAGAAGTTACTGATAATCGCTGGACATCACCGACACTTTATACTTGACAGATCCCTAGTCCACTTCACCAAACATCTGGAATGCTCTCTCGGACCGAGTCCCGCCACTGACTGGCAGTAACATTCGTCGATCATGACGATTAATTCCTCGTATGTCTCCCCACCAGGAACTCACATTACGGAGATGGAGAATTCATTAGAAAAAAACATGCAGTTAACATGACAGCACAAAAAAACACTCATCGCCCACCAAAGTCAGGATTGGAATAGTAACGCCGACAAACCGTATGCCGTCAGCAGCCGACCCATACTATAGACCGAATCGGGAAACCGTGTAGCCCCCGCTGGCATTGATTGGGTCGGGAGTAGCTGTAGTTGATTGACGCCGGGGCCGGTCTTGATCGGCTGATTGACACGAGGTATTACCACCTCGTATTCTGTGGGGTGCAGCGGGCTAGGCTTGGTTGGCTGGTTAGCTCATAGGTATCCATTTCTGGGTTTGTATGCCAACTGTCATTCTGCGTAAATTCAAGTAAAGACCGGCGGTGAAGATCTTTTGGCTTTAAACACGAGATTCTCGCTTGTTATTTTGTTGTCTTGAGTTTGTCTTGACTCTTTGCCCATGGAAGAATGCTGAAAGTGCGGGGTCTTGCCGGGATCCGAGGCAGGTGGGGTTGGCTACTGGGCTTGGAGCTTGGTGTTCCTTGCGCTTGCCTACAGGGCTGCTCAATGTTCAGGGTTAGGGTCACAACAAACTGTGATCGGTTGCCTGAAAACAGCAAAACGCCGCATGCCGCGCCCCGCATTGTCAGCAAGGAAGCCCCCACCAGTTCATGTCCAATTAAGCTGCTGATCGCGTATCCAGATCGCGTCAGAAATGGTTGCCTGTCGCCAGTTTTCAGCCACAGAACCGACAGACTGGAAACTTCATTCTGCAGGTAACCTTCGGATGAGATCCATCCATCATCAGTAATCTTCAAGCGCTTTTGTGCATCTTTGCGTATAGTTACACAACATAATGGGTCCCATCACAGCATCTCCAGTCATCCCTCTTGCGGTGGCCGTCGCTGCGGCCTACTGCATCATGGGCATTCCGAAACAAAATGGCTTGTTTGACATGCTTGATGCCCTCGCAGAAGACCACCCGACGCGTCTGCCAGGTTCCACTGTCGATGGGGAGCTTCTAGATGTTGGAAGCTCGGGCATGGGCAAATTGCTAGCCATCCTCATTCGATTTTTCTACCCGGTCATGACGGGTGAAAGCCCTCGCCTGTCTCTGTTCAGCTTTTGGTTTGCAGGTCAGGTCATCTACATGCACACACTGGTGCTGCTAGAGGGCCTTCGTGAGGGTAATCGTGGTAGGGTGATCGCCTACACTGTCATCTGGGGAGTTTTGTATCAGCTCATCCCTTTCGGTATCACCATAAGCGTGTGGGTTGCCGTGTGGATGTGGACATCACCCATCGCCAACCTGTCTGCCGCAACCCCCAAGCCAGTCCTCCTCAAGGCCCTTGGTATCGGTAACGCCGATTTGTCCGTCGTCATTCACTCGATCGTCTGGGGATTCGTGATCCCGACCGTCCTGCTCGGTCTACCATCGTCGTCTCCCCAGATTACTCAACGCTACATTGTCATTTGGCAATTCTTCCCCATCTACGTCAGCTTCGCCCGCTTCATCTTCTCCAATGCTCTCCAGCTCTTGGGGGTTGACAACTCGGTTCCAGCCCCTCCACCCGCCGATCCAAAGAAGCCCGGACCCAGCCTCACCAAACGCCTCCGTGCCGTCTACTTTCCCGCCCTGGTCATGACAGCTGCCGTACACACTTTGACTCTCATGTGGGTCTTTTTCCCGGACATGCGACCGTCGATGCTCGAGGGTGCGTCAATCGATTTCGTGGACGTTTTCAAACCCACCTCACGCCCGGGTCACGTCGTACCAATCGAAAACGCCGCCGACGGTGTACTCAACCTCCTCCAATACGACGTGTATTTTGGCAGCGCCTCTGTACTGTTCTGGGCAGCTCAGATGTACTGGGCTTCAACAGCTGCACCAAGCATGGCTAGCGTCTTGACGGTGTTGGTGGGTCCTGGCGGTGCGGCTCTGGCTTTGGTCTGGAGGCGAGACGAGCAGTTATTGGTGGACCTGCCTGAATCATCCAAGAAGGACGACTAGAGGTCGTTCTTGTGTGATATTATTGGTTACGACCTTTGAGTTTGATGTTTACGGTAAGAATTTTGTACATGTATGGTGCGGCGCTGCATAAAGCACGTATATCTACTTCCTATGTACATTTCCCTACCTGTGTTCTGTCAATCCTATTTCGTCTTGTCGGGCAAGACAATCTAAGAAAATATTGCAGTCGGCCGCTTCTTTTCCAGTCAGATCCAACAATCTTTTGCTGGAGCTGCACATGCGACTACCAGAAATTGTTTATCTCTTCTACATCTTCCGCTCAATCATGTAATTCTAGCTATCGGAGAGACGTCTTATTTTATCATTCATTATAGTATATTTTTATGATTCCTGTTCCTGCGAGCAAATAGGCTCCTCAATTGCACCATCTCGAATACTTTCTTTGTTCACAGTTGATCATCACTACCGCAAATCGCAGCCCGCTCCGTCAATGAAGTCATGACAAAGAATCTCGTTGGGGGTAAATACGACTCAGACCAGACCTCTTCTCGCCATGTTTCTTTAGTTTCTACAGCACCTCATCAGCCAACTCAGCTCAACCCACTTGAAACGAAGCGATTCCCCACAATCTGGATGGCGACTACGAGGCCCAGAGAATTGCCACATCGCAGCAAATTTTTTTCCTCACCCACACAATCAACCAACTCCTAGCTTCAAGGGGATCGCCATCAGGAGGGCTCTAGAAATTCCATGACGACCCCGTTCGATACTTTCCTATGCAGACAATCCGCAACCAGATCACACGTATCAGTCAAGGTCGGAATTTCAGGACCTATCTCGGCAACTTTTGCGTACGTCGCAAGAATCATGAACATGACGGATCTCGGATGGTTCCGAAGCGTCGAACCCAATATCGACCCTGAATAAACTCAATCGGCAACGGACCTATGATGTCGATCGACGGTGTTTTCCAAAAATAAGACTAACAAGAGTCGTACCTAGCACGTTATTAATTTCAGGACAACTATAATTTTAGTTCGGATACTGGCGCTTAGTTTGGCAGATTCTTTTTTTGTATGACTGTGACGGTTACCTGATTTTGTTGTTTGGGATGAACTAAGGGGATCCCTAAAGCCTAGCAATACAGCACAATGAGGGGAAATTTGTCGTTGCTTGAGATAAGGTGCCCTCCTAATAAGTTCGCTTCAGCTTCGTATTCGTTCTCGGACCCTGAAAAAAAAAGGGAAAACCCGCTGCATATCACTGGACTTGATCGCGTTCGGATTTAGATTACGGTCTGTGTGCAATTAAAACCCGTGCGATGCTTCTCCACAATGTCCGTAACGTCCAACCTTTTGTTCATGGAAATTCGAGAGCAGAGAAAGAATTCACACATTGCGACCTTCATTGTACGACCCTCTTGTACTTGTAATCAATTCCAGCGTTTCGGAAAAGTTGTTTTAATTCAGCATTAATTGGTCCTCAAACCAAATGGCACCCGATACGCCGTTCACAACCGTCGAGAAGGTAGACATGGCCAAGGCCTGGATCTACGGAATCCGACCCTTTTTCAAGTATGGCAAATCTTTCAACCCGACACGCGACATACCTCCTCAGACAGGCAGGGTAATTCTCATCACGGGCGGCGCTTCAGGAATCGGAGCGGCATTCGTCGCCGAGATTGCGCGCCACTCGCCCGCCCAGGTCTGGATCGCAGATCTGCGTCCCGAGGCGGCCGAAAAGGTAATCTCGGCCGTCTCGGCCGAGTGTCCCGACGTCCAGGTCCACTTTCTCCAGCTCGACCTGGGTGACGCCGAGTCGGTGAAGCGGGCGGCGGACGAATTCTTGTCCCGCACAGACCGCCTCGACGTGCTCGTCAACAACGCCGGCATCCTCCCCGCCAAGGGCTGGACCACCAAGGATGGTTACGAGGCCATGTTTGGCGTCATGTTCATCGGCCACGCCCGTCTGACCGAACTCTTGATGCCTCGCATGCTAGAGACCGCCGCCATGCCCGGCACAGACGTTCGCGTCGTCTCCGTCTCCAGCGGCGGCCATGGTGTCCACCCCAGGCCAGACGGCGTGAGGATGGCAAACGACGGCGCCCTGCTCAAGGAGCCCACCTGCGGCGGCATGTCATCCATGCAGCGCTACGCCCAGAGCAAGCTGGCGGTGCTGCTGTGGGTGCGTCGGATGGCGAGGGAGTATCCGGCCATCACCATCGTGTCGGCTCACCCCGGCACGGTGGCCACAAGTATCGCAGACGAGCTCTCCGGCGGTAGCCTCAAGCCGCCGCCGTTCATCGTCAAGCTTACGGGCACAAAGACGCCCCAGACCGGGGCTTACAACCAGCTCTGGTGCGCCACGGCTCCCAGGGATCAGCTCGTCAGCGGCAAGTATTATTGTCCCGTGGGGATTCCGGATCAGGAGTTTGGCATCGCGCAGAACAGGACAAAGAGTGACGAGTTGGAGGAGAAGTTATGGGTTTGGTTGCACAAGGAGTTCAAGGCAGAGAACTTGGCAAAGGTGGACGGTTAGGGATAGGGTTTGATTTGATTGAGCTGGCTCTGGGTTTGCATTCTACTGTATTTTCCTTGCTCATTTTGTTTGCTCATTTTCTTGCTTTTGCTCAAGATACCTGGCTCGACGCTATATAAATTGTAATACGCCTTGTATATCTTTTAGAATCATGGGAAGGCAATAGTGTTTGCGAAGGTGGATGACACCGGTAACTACGTTCAGCATCATATTTGCTCGTGTCTTGTCGGGTGGCCTGCAGCTTAGGCAGCACGTAACCCACCTTTGTAGAGCTTCATTTTCGTAGGCTGGACCACTCCCGATTTGATCATTTCTACCACTTTACTCTGTAGAACCAAATATTAAGTTTGCCACCTCTTCCGCATCTATCCGTAGTTCCCAATTCCAGGGACTCTCCGATAATTATTTTTATTGACGTCCTTTGGATGAATTTTCGTGTTCAGCTCAATGTGGAAGTACCCGACCAAATCGTCCCATTCCTAGCCCCGGCCGACCGAAGATTGTTTGCCTTCTCGAGTTCGGTTGACTTTTTTTTTCTACTACCCTGAAAATAAATCTTTCTAGAAACAAGGCACTGATGACGGATGAGACTTTGAGCGAGGCAACCAACTTGAAAGTCATGTGCTCCGGATGCGAAAACGCTTCGATCTTTCGGGTGTAGAATTCCAACAGCAACAGCAAACGACAAAGTGGAAAAAAGAAACGGCACGCCCGCTTCCAGCACGCAGCTCTCAGAACCACCAGAAGTGTAGAAATACCCAAGAAGAAATGGCCGACCAGCCTGGACACAGCCCTCTACCCAATCACTATTGGCGATTTGATCAATTGCCCGACTGCATGGGGCTGCGCCCGCCTGGCGTGTTCACCTAGCGCCATCCGCAGCAATTGATCAAAAAGCAATGATCGTGGCTTTGTGGAATGGATGCTGAGGGTATATGAACAAACATTGGGGCGGGCTGTTCCCCGCTCTTTACCTCTCGGGAGCTGAACCTTCATCTTCTCTAGATTGTCAGAAACCTTTTCAGATACCCCTACTTTTCGCAGGCTTGCTACGTTCGTGAAGCACTCAACGACTTGATTGATTCATGGCATTTTATCCCCAGACTCTCCCAGCACCAAGCACCTTACAAATGGAAGCCTCTCTTTACGAGTACGAAAAGATCGACCTCGCGAAAGACGCCATCCGCCTCTGCCGCCTCTTCCGCAGGCCTCAGGAGCCCCAGAGCCCACCCGTCATAGAATGCGAGCTCTTCCAGTCGTACCTGCACCAGGCCAAAGGGGTGCCGTACGAGGCGTTGTCGTATACATGGGGGTGCGAGGATGAAGCCAACGAATCTACAAATCACACCATCATTATGAACGGCAAGAATCACCATGTCAGGAAGAACCTATTCAACGCTTTGTCCAGCATCCGCTTGGATCACAAGGACAGGATAGTCTGGATTGATGCACTCTGTATCGACCAGGACAACCCCCACGAGCGTAACCACCAGGTTGCACAAATGGCGCAGACGTACGAATGCGTCAAGAGAGTGCTGGTCTGGCTCGGGATGGGGAACGAACGGAAAAACTCCGTCATAAAGTGGATGTATGCGCTAGATAACCACGTCAGTGCTAGGCCAAACTTTTGCAGGCAGTCTTCCTCCGCTGGGGAGTGGGTGAGCGAGCTGCAGGACCATGGGTATTTTGCCGTCAAGGACCGCTACGGGCCGAATGATGGGGACAACAACCGCTGGCCACGGACAATGAGGATATTGAAGATGCCAGAGCTAGACTTCAGGGAAGAGGGGTCACAGCTAGACACTGGGGAGGAAGAGTCACAGCAAGACTTAAAGGAGGAGGAGCAAGACTCCCTCCCGTCCCTGACGGAAATGGAGCTGGAAGAGATGCCAAACCTTTACCATGCGGCGTGGTTCACTAGGATTTGGGTTATACAGGAGGCGGCGAAGGCACGATCGGCTTTGGTCATGTACGATCGCTACTCGGTGCAGTCTTCGACGTTTGCTCGCATCCCTAGCCTATTCAACTTCGAAGTCCCCGAGGGGACACAGGCCGTATTGGATATTTTTCCTGGCCGGCTGCGGATGGAGTCATGGTTCAAGAACGAGCGGAGTTTGTGCACACTTTTAGCTAAGTTTGGCTCGAGCTGCAAGGCATCCGACGAGAGGGATAAGGTTTACGCGCTTTTGGGTATTGCGTCCGACACGGAGTCTTCGAAAAGGCTTTTACCGGAATACGAAGCTGACCAACGTGAGGTGATTAAAAGAACAGCGGCGTTTCTTATAGAGGCCAAGGGGGACACTTGCAACTCTGATCTGTGGACGTCTCACCTGCCGCAATGGACGATGGGGCAGTTTCTCAACGCGCTCCCACAGCCGGGGTTTTCGCTTCTTCAGTGGACTTTGCGACAAGAACTTTCAGAGGCTATCGCGTTTATGGCGGAGCCTGGAGAGACCTCGGACAGTATGAATGAGCCAAAGTGGCCAGGCCCGTCGGATTCCTTGGATGACAGGTCAGTGACAATACTAATCCCCGGGCGCATTCTGGATTCCCTCCAAGTCCTTCCAGACTACAACTAACTTCTCCAGCAGCCCTTGCTCGCTCGTTTGGAGGGTGGTCGCCGGCAAACCACAATACCACAAACTTCTCGGAGTCATCCTGCTCAGAGCGGACATCGATCCAAACATCAAGCACAATCAGAAGACACCACTAGTCCAAGCTTCCCAGTTGAGGAACTGGCAACTGTTCCATCGCCTTCTAGGGGACCATTGAGTTAAGCGGTGGGCCATGCAAGAATACAGCGAATTTCTCTGGGAAAAGCCCGAGCCAAAAGCGCTGCGAGACCCAAAGATCATGGACCTGTGGATTAATACTCTTAGGTTATTTCTCCTTAACTTGCCTGGCCTTGCACGTGACGGCCTGCTGGGTGCAACTGGCGAGGACTTCGATCACCCGCTTTACTACGCCGGCCAGGAGCTACTGAGCCTCCAACGTGGCTTACACAACCTGATTGACAACCACCTGCAGAGTGCCATAGACATACTTAATAGCGCGACTCGCACCGAGGCAAGGAGACTTCGCTTTGACCTGGCTCACCGGCAGAGCTGGCCGGCCCAACTAAAGAGCTCCCTAGTCAGCGACTACATCGCAGCGTGCCGGGGACTGGGGCTTGACCAGAAGGAGCTATGGCTATATGCCACGAGTGAGTGCCTCTTGAAGCTGGCTGTCGGGCTCGAGGATTTACCGGCTCTGTCGACGCTGCTGAATCCCATGTTCTTCTTGGACACCTATCGATGGCATTCACTTCTCATAGTGGCTACAGTAACCAGAAACGTAGACATAGCCAGGATGCTGCTCAAACACCGCTCTGACCCATACATATCTTATGACAGCAAGAAGGGCAATGTATGGCCTCTGCAAATCGCAGTCATGAATCGACAAATGGACATGGTCCAGATCTTGCTTGATAACGGGGCTGATCCCAACAATGGATATCTGTATGGACTTTCGACGATCAAAATTGCCATAGCGTTGAATGATGACGCTATGGCCAACCTACTTGTTGAGCGAAAGGTTGCGCGTAAAGATGACGTGCGCTGGGACCTGCCACCTCCTAAGAACATTGGGAAGAAGCAACCCATGATTCGAGCATTGTTCGATTTTTTGACTGGAAAAGCCTGGAAATGAAACGTGTTATATAGGTTCTATGCATTTTGTCGCCGACCCATCAACCAGCAGCCTCGACTGCAGAATCCGCAGCAATTGCGCCGCTCTTCTTATCCGGCTGCACTAGCTCTCTCGTCTTGAACCTTACCCAAAAGTTGTTTTGCCTGATGAACCAAGCATTTACCAGCTCCCATTCTTGCTCTGGATCTTTGAACTCGATCTGCATGTATCGAAGCACATGTTAGTAGGTCGTCATCAAAAGTCAAGTCCACTCTGAAAGAAGGAAACCAACTCACCTCAAACCGCCTCAGCAAGCTCGGCACCACCTTGTAAATCTCCAACAAGCTGATATTCTTGCCGATGCAAGTCCTTGATCCCATCCCAAACTGCATCATCATGCCTGACATCTCCTTGATGCGTTGCTCCTCACGCGCTCGAACTTCATCCCCAGCTGGCCCGGCAGCCTTGACCAACTCCTCATCGACCAGCCACCTCTCAGGCCGGTAAACATCGACATCGTCGCCAAAGATATCCTTGTTGTTGTGGATAAGCCAAGCCGAAACACCCACAATCGTTCCGCCAGGCACAAAATGCCCCGCAATCTCCATCCCACCCTGGGGAACTATCCTCTCCAGCGGCAGACCTGCGGCAGGATGCACCCGGAAGGCCTCTTTGATGCAGGCGTCCAAGTACGGAAGGCGCTGGCTTTCGTGCCACGTCACCAAGCCCGTCTCGCCGTCTTCAAATTCACCCCTGCGCGACGCATCGTCAATCTCGCGCCTCAGCTTGGCCATGGTGGATGGGTTCCTGAGAAGGTTGTAGAAGAGGGCGCTTAGACTGATGGCCGTCGTTTCGGAGCCTGCTATCGTCATCGACACCGCCATGGTCTGAACCAGAGTGTCGTTCATGAAATCGGGTCTCGCCTTTTGTGCGGCGAGAAATTTCGACAGCAGGTCGGGGGTCTTTATCGAGGGTTGTGGGTCAGCTGCGGGTTTTTCATCAGCTCCGGCGCCGAACCCGCCGTTCATGCTGCCTCCTGCCGGTAGACGCTCTGCCATGCGGTCGCGGGCGAATTTGGCCGCGGGAAAGGTCAAGTCGAAAAATCCCCACTGCGACAACTTGAGGTAGATGGGGTTCTTGCGAAAGACCAAGTCGAGGAACGGCATCTGACCGACTGGAGCAACGTAGAGGAACATATCGGACAGGTACGCCACGATGCCGTCGATATCCTCGTTCTTCTCAATGAAGCCGTGGCGCTTGCTGTAGGTGATTTCGCCAATCACGTCAAAAGCATAAAACTGCATCCAGCGGCCGAAATCGCAGCCTTCGTCTTCGCCGGCGGGCTTATCAGCGTACAGACGCTGGGTCTGACGGAGGAAGAGCTTGGTCGTGTTATCGACAAAAGGCTCATACTGGACCAAGGAAGACATGGCAAAGGCGGCGTTGACGCAGCGTCGGAATTTGGCGTGGAATGACTCGTCCACGGTGCTGAAGAGGGATGGAAGGCGGCGGCCATTGCTGACAGATTGTTGGACGATGTAAAAGTCGGACTGTTGATGGTTAGTGTTTTTGTGACTTGCGGTTATTGTGCATATAGGAGTGTCAACATGCCTTGACCATGTTCTTGTTCAGTCCATAAATGGCCTTGACGGCCTTGGGATCGGAAAATGACAGCACATTAGGTCCCAACCTAACCACATCGCCGTGCTGTTTATGGAGTTTCTGATGAGTGACTTCCGAACGCCGGTTGTATACATCCCAAACCCGCCACCAATCCGTCAGAGATGCCAAGAACGGCCCCGGGTATTTGTGCAGCCCTTTTTGGTAGCGGTTCTTGGCCAGCC
>JAVHJQ010001573.1:0-14260 GCA_031306095.1 Pyricularia sp. CD86 | reverse complement strand
AAACAGATGTATACATATACTATCACTAATATATAGATTCAACCAGCTTAACGTATCGTTTTTTTAAAAATCTAAAATATATTTCCAAACCGTGGAAATATCGAAATTTTGGTGAAATTTTGAAATGGAAGGTTTTTTGGAGTTTTTTTTTTATTAGCGCATACGGTCCCACCTAGGTGAGGTAGGTACATATCGAAGCTTGGTGCAAGAGAGCCTTAAAGAGCGGTGTTTTAGTTTCTGTGATAGACTTGTGATATTCATGTTGAGCACGAGATCTAAAGGGTCTATCATACAAGTGCCAAAGATCCGACAGCTACTATACAGCTTAAGATCTCTTCGGGCATACAATGAATCTTGGTACAAAGAGGGAAAAGACAAGAACGGGCAGGAACCTAGGAGTCTCATCCAACAGTTTTGCGCCGTCAGGATTGGCATTAGATGCGCGAATATTGCTGCAAGTCTCTGGTCCCCCGTTGACCTCTTATGACAAACGCTGGGAATCCATACAGAGGAACACGATCTATGAACAAAACGACGTTTTTTTTGTTTTTTTTTGTTTTTTTCTTAAGGTGCATTGGCTAGCTTCGCTTCTGAGTTGTACAGCCCTGTCTCACCCATCATCTAGTCCAGGTTGGCAGGCTCCCAGCATCGCCCGATGCGGTTCTCTTTGGGGTTCAGGCAGATATCATCGTCAGCCACACCAGACGCCCCCTTCGGGGGCTTGCAGTAAGCCAGAGGTACGACCTTGGTATCCACAGAATCCATGCAGTCAAAGTTCCCATGACGGCGGTTGATTTTGTGCTTGTGACTCTTTCCATCCGGAAGACAGACGAAGAGGGTGTACTTCCAGGCGTCCTTGTCCTTAGGGACTCCCTCGGAATCGCACTTGTCCCTGCCCTGGCAATACGCCTTCACAATCTGGTCACTGGTGTAGTCTGTTTGAGATTGGTTTAGCAGGTCATCAACCAACAACCTAGGCTGGTGCTCCTCTTTGTATTTGATATGTTGAGACTTACCTTTGTCATGGAGCAGGATATAGCCGCAGTAGGTAGCCCCACGCACACAGTGAGGGCCCGTTGGGGTGGTGCCATTGCCTGGAGTCTGCCCCTGCACCCCAAGGGCAGTGACGAGGAGCAGAAGTGTTGCCTTGATACTGATCATTGTTATTGGAAGAGTTTGTAAGGTGTGTAATACTGAAGAAATATGCTAGCAATGCTTTGATGCTGCGATATACACCTGCATCAAGTCGACAGGCCCCTGATTTATATACTGAGCCTCTGACGGTCTCAGAACTAAGTAATATAGGCTGCTTGAGAATATTTGCTCCCAGACCCAATATCATTGTAAAAGTATACACACACTTGCTGAGCTTGTGTTAGTGGATGGTGCGATGCTTGCTCCTGAGAAACCCTCTTCTGTGTTGTCTTTACCTTTATTCCGGTGAAAAAAATATAGATCAAAAAATGCATATAATTCTGTGAGCTTTTCAAAATTGAGCGAATAGTGAGTGGCCGCTTTTCCACAAACAATCGACGAGAATTAAATTAGTTTAGGGTGCTACTTTTCGGAAATACCGACTTTAGAACTTCTGTGTGCAACACAGAAGTCCCCGAAAAGTGTACAAAGACCCATCCATGAGGGCCGTTGGTACATGGTGAGCCGCGTTTTCGATGTAAGACTGTAACAGTTCAGTTCAAGCAGTTAGTGAGCAAAAAGCTGCTGCACTACGCAGGATAAAGCTAATGAGTAACTAATGTAAGATGATGGTTGGGTTCTTGAGGAGTCTGATGGAACGCAAAACGTGTTTCACCAAAATGATATCCCCGTGCAGCGTTGACGTAGGCTTAATGGTAGGATGTCTGGGTCAACTATCGAATGTCGGTAGCAACGGCAAATTATGGCCGCGAGGCTTTGCTCGATGTGTAAAATTGGGTAGAAGCTGGGACGGCCTATGTGAAAAGCTACCGGCAGCCTGTTATTAAAGAGTCTGACTTCCAACGAATCAGACTTACTGATTGTTGAAAAGGCCCCTTGTTCAGGATACAATGCCGAAGGTGGAGTGGGAGTGGGGGCCGGTGACGGAAAAGTTAACCCCGCTGTAGCACAAGGAAAGCGTTCGGAGCACACCACCAACGTGCTGAACATCCAATGTGCCCCATTATAGACATTTAAAAGCAAGCATTCCAGTGTGTTGCTTGGAGATTTGGGACTATTACACAAATTTTGACCATTAGGTATACCTTTACACATACTTTATATCAAAATCCTGAGGAACAGCTTGCCTTATTCCTAGTTTAGTTCTACTCAGTCTTGGTCTTTGGTCACTGTAACTCAACGCTGAAAGGGCTAAATTTTACCATCGAATCAGCTTGCTGCTACAAAATCATTTCTCACCAGGTCATCCGGAGACACCGCACCCATGAGCAACAGCAGGGTCGTCAAGATCGGCACCCGCCGGTCGCCACTTGCCATCAGGCAGGTAGAACATACCGTTGCACTTCTGCAAAAGGAGCACCCGGATATCAAATTTGAAGTGAACGCCATCGCCACTCAGGGAGACAAGGACAAGGTGTCACCTCTGCCTTCAATGGGAAAGGGCATGTGGACCAACGAGCTCGAGGCAATGCTCACTGCTGGCGAGGTCGACTTCATCGTCCACTGCCTCAAGGACATACCGACTACCCTCCCGGATAACTGCGAGCTCGGCGCGGTCATGGAACGTGAGGACCCGCGCGATGTCGTGGTCATCAAGCCCAAACATGTTCAGGCCGGCTGCAAGACCATTGGCGATTTGCCCAAGGGCAGCCTGGTTGGTACCAGCAGCCCAAGGAGATCGTCTCAGCTCAAGCGGTGGTACCCCGAACTGCATTTCCGGGACTACCGCGGCAACATCGACACGAGGTTGCGCAAGCTCGACGCCGAGGATGGCGAGTTCGACTGCATTATCTTGGCAGCCGCAGGCCTGCACCGCATGGATCAACACTCGCGAATCGCGCAGTATCTCGACTCGACGACGGAAGGTGGCGGTGTCTTGCACGCCGTGGGACAGGGTGCTCTTGGGCTTGAGGTACGGAAGGGTGACAAGGAGACCTTGAAGGTGCTCGAGTGTCTGGTGCACATGCCGACGATGAAAGCCGGCTGGGCCGAGAGGACGGTCATGCGAACACTGGAGGGTGGATGCAGCGTTCCCATCGGCGTCGAAACATCATGGTTGGACGAGGGCAGAACGCTCAGGTTGAGGGCCACAGTAGTTGCTCTGGATGGGTCGGAGGCAGTAGATGCTGACGCGTCCGCCCCTGTCTCCAACCAGGAGGAAGCCGAGGCTCTCGGGAAGCAAGTATCACAGGTTTTGGTGGAGAGAGGAGCAAAGAAAATACTTGATGTCATCACCCAGACTCGCTTGGCACCACCAGTGAAGACGGTGGCTTGAGCGGCGGCGTGAGACTGCACTGTACTCCCAAGCATGGCACAAGTTCTTAGTGTTACAGACGCACCAAGAGATAGAACGTCTGTAGGGCATTAGACAGGAGACAAAAGCAAGCTTTATGGCAACAGCGAGCAAAAGACTCGGTCTAGATTTTGAACCCCTTCCCAGTAATGCTACATACAACCCAGGTAAATTGCACTCCAGTGCTGATTCCGGCAGCTCCATGAAGCAAAATCTAGTACTGCGGATGATAATGCTCAAGCCAGCTGCCGCATGACCCGTTTCAGCTTGCACCTTTGGACCATGTCTGACAATCAACCGTGCAGCACAAATTTAGTGCTCCTCGGCAGCAGTGAAAGCCTTATAGGCCTCGGTATCCATAAGCTCATCCAGCTCCTTCACGCCCTGCTCGCCAACCTCGACCTTGGCAATCCAGCCACCGCCGTGAGAATCATCCTCGGGGACCTTGTTGATGGTACCGGGGGCCTCCTCGAGAACGTTGTTGACCTGAGTGACTCGGCACGAGATGGGGGAGTTGATGTCGGCAGCCGACTTGACCGATTCGACGGCGCCAATGGCATCGCCCTTGGAAACATCTTTGCCTATGTCGGGCAGCTCGACGTATACGACGTCGCCCAGTGCTTCGGCCGCATACTCAGAGATACCGATGACGCCAGTCTTGTTGTCGGCGCTGAGGTCAATCCATTCGTGGTCTTTGGTGTACTTGCGAATCGGGTCTGCATGGCATGGGTAGAAGCATCCAGTTAGTCACCGAACATCAGAGATGATTGAAGCGGGCAACGTCGTTGGCCCGCAAGGCACTCACTTATGGCAGTGACCGAAAACGGCCGAACCACATTCATTTTACCGACGGCCGGCGCCGGTCGCGGGGTCTTGGCGAGGATGGAAACTCCTACAGGCCGGGCAGCCCTCAGGCAGCGTGCAATTGAAGCCATGATGATATGTGTATTACTTTTGATGCAGCGAAATTTTTGTTTGTGAGGTCGGATGCACACTTTCCTGACTTCGAAAGCAGCGCCGAGATAGCTTTTACTTTACACGACTTGTCATGAAGGTTGTTCCGCGACGGGAAACCCTGGTACCATTGTGTAGTGGTCCGACCGACGGCGCAATCTTGGCAACAGCCAGATAACAAATTTGTCCGATAAGCGGCCAGAGCCGAGACGCGGATTAGGTAACAAAGTGGATGACTGGCCCTTGCTGGATTGCATTCGATTCAGGAAACCTAACAACAAAGAACTGGCCAATCAACACGTAGATTGATCGGCCCCGCGTTGAGCCGATTTTCAGCTAGGTCTAGTGCACAACATGTCGTCCCTCCCATGCAAGCCATGACCTCTGGAAATTTGGTATTGATGCAAGCAAAGTACTCAAAAACCTGCAGACCGCCTGAATGGTCACAAGAGCAGGTTATTCCCAGTAGACACAGAAAGAGAATTCGTCTCCTTGTTTATGCCTCCGTTGGTGGGGTTGGTTCATGCGAGTGAGAGAGTACGACTTTAGCAAGCAAATGTGGGGAGAATGGCATTCAGTATGTTTTGGTGCTTATTCTTGTTTGGAACATTCCGATTGCTCTCGATCGGAATCGTATCGACTTGAAGATCGGCAAAGATTGTTTCGTTGTTCGAGCCAGCTAAACCAGTTGTAATTATTCCCCATTCCCACCAGCCGCATTGCGCTGCAGGTACGAAGATTGGTGTTTTGACCCTGCGTTGTCTAAGCAAGATTCAACGGTAGACTTGTTGTGGCCGGACGCAAGAGTCAATAAGATCGCGTCCAAGTCGCGTCTTTGTTTGGGTTGCATGGAGTCACGGGAAAAAAAAACAAGAAAAGAAAAACAAAACAAAAAAACCACCCCCAGACTGCATGTTAGGTTGTAGGAGGTAATAAAGTGAGATATGGATGTTTCCAGGTTATGTCATTGTGTCGTTCTGGACTTTTGAGTGGTCGACGGTGGGGTAATTCATGACAGGCTCCATTGATTCTCCCGTTCCTCGCCCAGTGCCGTAAGCGCCAAACGGAGCCAGCCCTCAACTCGCATCATCGTGGGACCCAGCTCTCAGCCCAGCGTTGACCACTTTTGCAAGCCCAGAGTGTGTGTCCCTAGATTCAGGTCAATCCTTGCCGTTTCTCTCTCACATGCGGCCCTATTTCTGAGTCTAGTCAATGTATCAGGCCCATTACACACCCCGTGAACATTCCGAGATAATTGTTTCCCACCCTTTGCTCTAAAAATCCAAATCTCACTCTGTACCTTGTCAACGGGGCCCCTTTTCTTTTGGACGGTTGCTTTGTAACTCTAAGCGACTTCAGCTCGGTTCCCCTCGCGAGCATAGCACGGATCAAAAGCCACTCCTTCCTTTCCACCATTTTGCAACGGCCACTACCGATGCATTAGGCGGATGGAGTCCTCCGATTCTGCCATATGATCTGAACGACACAGGCGGTCAAGAGACAGAAGAATACCTAGATTCGAACACCCGCTCTGGCATCGAATTAGAGACAGTGACGGTGCTTGCAGCACAAGCCTTCGTAGCAATAGGCTGTCGAAAGCCACGGATCGACGAGCGTTGTGATCGCAACTTTCCCTCCGATTTCGTCGACGAACTCGCCCTTCGAGCCTGACACATCTCAAGCCAATAGTGCTTGCTGCCCGCATTTTCGTCGCCGACCCACGAACGAGAAAATAGCGACAACATTGCCCATTGTCTGTCAACTTCGCATCATCCAGCGGCAGACGGTTGACTGTAGGAGCTATTGTAACCTGGTAGCCACCCCCAAATTTTGCAACACCGCGCTGTCAGCCCAACCTGGATTCCTCGACACTTTCAGCAGGGTCTCCGGCCCAGTTTCACGACGCAGTAGACAGGATGGACACAGAACCCATGCCTATCGACGCCCACGAGGATACTCTCGGCGGCATTGAGGGTTCACCACACGTTGGCAGCAGTGCACAAATACGCGGCAGCGACCGTCGCCACGCACAATCACAATCGCTGGATCAGGGATTCGGTAGTCGAGCGCACCACTCTCCACATAACGATGACATGGAAAGGTACAACACCCCACCGATCCCGCCGCCAGGACCGTCACTATCGAGACCAGCTTCAGGCCTCTCTGGAGGTTATCACAACGGCAACAGTAACGCCGGCAACAACTCGGCCGATCACGTTTCTAGGGGTAGCGGCGCGCATGTCGAGTCCGGATCAAATAGGGATACGGGGCGGAATCATGTGGTCATCAAGGTCGGAATGGTTGGCGACGCACAGATCGGCAAGACAAGTTTGATGGTCAAATACGTCGAGGGCAGCTGGGATGAGGACTATATCCAGACTCTTGGTGTCAACTTTATGGAGAAAACCATCAGCATCCGCAACACGGAAATCACATTCAGCATTTGGGATCTTGGCGGCCAGCGCGAGTTCGTCAACATGCTTCCGCTGGTTTGCAACGATGCTGTTGCTATCCTCTTCATGTTCGACCTTACGCGAAAGAGCACTCTCAACAGCATCAAGGAGTGGTATCGCCAGGGAAGGGGGTTTAACAAGACAGCCATTCCGATATTGGTTGGTACCAAGTACGACCATTTCGTAAACTTTCCAAGGGAAGACCAAGAAGAAATTTCGAACCAAGTAGGCAACCCCCATACATTCTTTGATGTCTTGGCTATGCTATCTCTCTGCCTAAGGCTAATGTTTTCTTCTCAAGGCACGCCGTTTCGCAAAGGCCATGCGAGCATCTTTGATCTTCAGCAGTACAAGCCACAGTATCAATGTGCAAAAGGTTTGTTAGACCTACTTGACCAAAACGTTTCCAAAGGGCTACTTGCAGATGATCTGACACATTCCGACTTCCTAGATTTTCAAGATTGTGCTCTCCAAGGCCTTTGATCTCAAGTGCACCATCCCAGAGATTGAGAATGTTGGAGAGCCCCTACTTCTTTACCAATCTTGCTGAGGGTCATACGCACCCTTACAAAGTGGGTTGCATGCCTGGAGCTTCCTCAAGAACTGCTGTCGGCATTATTATGAAAACCAACTAAACCAAGGAAATATTATCCATGTTCACGAAGATGATCATGAAAGTAACAAACAAATGATTCCGGCTACCATGGTACGCATCAGCAATAGTGCTGGTACTATCTGCTCTGTATTCGATATCAGGAGAACACGACAAGGTTCTCCGTCCGAGTCTGCTTCAGATTGCGAGCTTACAGACTGCAGTCATCAGCTGCAGTTTGACATTGCATATCACCAACATTACATCATAAAAACAAACAAGAACACTGCTCGCTCACATTTTCCTTTGTCAATATCCACCAAAATGCTATACTCACCAGTCCGCACTTCATAACACAGTCTCCTTCCTCGATTCTTCGTAGTTAAAATTTTCATTATACTGACGGAAGAAAACATCAGTACCGGACGAATCCCGGAGACCATTCACTCTTTCAGTCAATAAACTCTCCTATCTTCTGTTTTATCTATGTTTTGGACGTTTTGGCGCGGATATCGAATTTTCAAACCCCCAAAATTGAGGGAAACGGATGGGAAGGGGAATTTCCGCTGGGTATTACGTATTCCTTTTTTTTGTTCTTCTCCGTTTCTTTACTTCACTGTTCATACATGTAATCATCTAAACATTTCAATAAGACCTCGTGGTCCAACCTAATTTTAGGCCACGAAACCGCCATAACAGGTTCGCACACGCTGCTGTCAATTATTCCAGAAGCGATGGAAACCTTCGCAATCCGGCTTGTCAGTTGTACAACCAGGGTTGTTTATAAGGCAGTCTCGAACGCTGATATTGGAGTTTGCTCAGCGTACCTAGCTAAGGCACCTCGATATGTACCAGGAGGTTGGTAGACACTTTGCGAATCGAAAATTGTCCTGCATGGCAGGGAAAAACAACTAGTACGCCAAGCATCTATCTACCCATTTACCATTCGAGACGCAAGACTCGATTGGATACATACCTGCTGTGCATCAGTTTCAGCAAAGATGGGTGAGTGGAGGCCCACCTAGGTAGGTAGGTACCTAGGTAAATTAGGTATCATGAATAGAATGCAGTGTCATATCTACCTCAAGTACCTTATATAAAGTAGAAGAATAAATCGGTATACATGCCAGGCAGATGGCGCTCTGAATAAAGGTAACTAACTTTACAATGGCCCCACCGAACTTGAACTCATTACTACTTCGTATGTAAGCGCGACGCGACTGCCTTCTTGACCCAATCCATCAGATTCTGCCCCACCCAACCCCGCAGTCTGGTCGCCTAGCTCGACGTCAAGGTGTTGGTCTGGAGCTGTCAAGCTACTTGGGAATAGATGATGTTCACATCCCCAATACATTAGTCCAAACAAATCCGCAAAATCTAGCTAACCACGATCATCACCGATATCATTTCGTCCCGGCTGAATATTTCAAAAGCTGGACTTTAGGGACGCTTTAGAGTATCATTCATTGGCACTGTAGTTCGGCGGCAAGCATCGCCATCATGGCGACCTTACTTCCACCTCATCCGACATCTCAGACGATTAATTCGTTGCTGGGAAAGCTGTCAGATGCCGATCCTGACTTTCGGTTCATGTCCTTGAACGATATCCTCACCGTTCTCGACAATGCTAAGCACGACATTCTTCTTAATGACTACAACACTGCTGCTCGGACCGTCGATCACATTGTCAAGGCTCTGGACGATCAAAATGGAGAGGTGCAAAACCTGGCCATTAAGTGGTGAGTAATTGCCTTTGTACATCTTCATGTAAAAATCCAACACTATGAAGCATAGGACAGCTCATCTGACTATTATTTCTAATCAGTTTGGGGCCTCTGGTTCAAAAGCTCCCTCCCCAAACCATCGGCCCTTTGATTGAGAAGCTCTCGACGATGACGCCCAAGAACTCAGTGGATAACACCGTACCATCTCTTGCACTACGAGCAGTTATCGCCGCTCTTCCCAGGCCAGCACCTGGGGCTACGTTCTGGGATAAAACCGTTGAAGACGCGTACAACCCGATCAGCCGAGTACTTATCCCCAGACTCCTGGGCAAGTCGACGCAAAACACCAAGGCTCCAGCATCTCTGCGTCTCCCTCCGTTTGGCGAGGGACTACTGGACCCCGGATCGATGAATATTGAAGCCGTCGACGTTTTGATTGAGCTGGTCCACTGCTTCGGCCCGATGCTTGCATCTTACGAGGTCGAGGCCTTGCACGAAGGCGTCGTGGGACTTCTGGACAGCGAGTCTTTGGCATATAGCGTGAAGAAGCGTGCGGTTGTGGCGATTTCTAGCCTGGCCGTCTATACAAACGATGCTGTTCTCGACAAGTTTGTTCAGCTGGCTGTTGCCAAACTTGGAAATCGCAACACCTCGAGGAGTACGCAAAGATTGTACATCACTATTTTCGGGTCTATGGCACGCTCTATTCCCCACAGGTTTGGACGTCATCTGCAGGATATTGTGCCGCATATTATCTCGATTCTCGGGGAGAAAGAGCTCGAGCAGCACATGGAGCTTGTCAACGATGGCGCTGATACCGGACCAGAGTTCAACGACATACGCGAGGCCTCTTTGGTAGCTTTGGATTCCTTCCTTGCGTCTTGTCCTGTCGAGATGCGGGCGTTCACGGACGAGACTATCAGTTCTTCACTTCGCTACTTGAAGTACGACCCGAACTACTCAAATGACATTGAAGATGACGACGAGATGGACGAAGATGAGGATGATGCCATGGATGGATTCGACGATGATGACGAGTTCGATACTGGTGACGGTTTCGACGATGATGATGACGCGAGCTGGAAAGTCCGACGCTGTGCTGCCAAGGTCATACACACCCTTATCGCCACTAGAAGCAATGGAGATCTCCTGGACAGCGGCGTTCTCTACAATGCTGCAGCATCCCTCGTGAAACGGTTTGATGAGCGTGAGGAGACTGTCAGACTAGAGATCATCGCGGCACTTTCATTGCTGGTACGCAAGACTGGCGAAGGTCACATTCCCGAGTTCTCACTCGATAGCTCGCAAGTAGACTATATTAGCCAATTACTGCCGAGTCGAAAGCGGAGGCGGCAAAGCAGCGGTGGAGGCGCCGCGGCTATCGGGTTGGCCACAGACTCGCGTCTGGCAGGTACCGGACTAACCTCGCCGGTCCTAGAGAAGGTTCCGGCGTCAGGCCCTCGCGCCGACCTTGCCAAGATGACGCCTGCAATTGTGAAAGCCGGCACCAAGCTCCTCAAGGGCAAGCTCTTGTCTACCAAGCAAGCTGTGATCAATCTATTTGATGACATTGTTAAGGTTCAGAGCGGTGGTTTATCTGGATATCTCGATCAGATTATGGATCCCACGATCGAGGCGATGAAACCAACAACTACTTCAGCGACTTCAGCTGGTCTTCTGTCATCTGGAGGTAGCGCCTCAGCCACACCTGTAACTCTGCGTGTTGCAGCTCTACGGCTGATGAGTGATGTGTCGAAAACACACTCATCGCAGCTGCTACAACCTCATTTGAGTAAAATCGTCGTCTGCGTGGTAGCTGTGGTCAAGGATCGATTCTACAAGATTTCAGCTGAAGCGATACAAACCGTGGAGGAGATTGTTAAGGCCATTACACCTCCGCGCGCCCGAAAATCTGCCGGGAAGTTCAAGGACGAACTCCACAAGCTCTACGACGTTATCATTGACCGCCTGGTAGCCAACGACGCAGACACTGAGGTTAGGCAAAAGGCCATACACGCACTGGGAACTCTTTTGGCACGAACATCGTCGGGCGAAGGGGCCGATTTGCTGCCTGCTGCCGAACGTACCAAGGCCCTGGGCTATCTCTTGGAGCGCCTGCGCAATGAGACCACACGACTTTCCGCCGTAAGGGCTGTTGATAACGTGGCCGCTTCGGCATCTGGGGATGTCCAGTTCGAGGCTCAGTGGACCCAAGAGGTCGTTGTTGAGCTCGCTGCCCAGTTGCGCAAGTCTAATCGGGCACTCAGGGGCGCAAGTGTACAGGCTTTGAGTCACTTGACGCACTCCCCATCGGTTCGTGCACATCTCGGTGATCAAACTGTCTCTGCTTTAATTGCGGATCTACAGCCAGTCATCCTCAATAACGATGCCCACCTACTTAGCCCTGCACTTCACGTCATGGCCGATCTGGTGGAGAAGAACCCCGAGCTTGCCGTCAACACTCAAACAATCGCTGTTATTTGTGAACTCCTCCGCACTCCCACTGCTGCCTCAGTTCTAGAGCCGCTCCTCACACTGGTGACACGGGTTGGCCAGAGTGGTATCGGTGGCCCATTGATGGCCGGCCTTCTCAAGGATGTTGGCATTGGGGGCGACCCTGTCGTGGTCGGAAAAGTCATAGGAAACCTTCTAGTTTCCAGTGGAGACTCTGCAGGGGTTACGTTGGACAGCTTCATTGCAGAAGCGCGGAATTCAAGCAGTGACCAAGCCCGCGCAAGTCTTGCCCTCGCGGTACTCGGAGAAGCTGGCTTACGCCTGGGTGCCAAATCACCCATGACCCCAGACATCTTTCTTCAACAGTTCGGTACCGATTTCGACAAGGTCTCCATCTCTGCTGCAGTTGCGCTTGGACGTGCCGGCGCAGGTAATGTTGAACAGTATCTGCCAGTCATTCTTGAGGGTATAGGACAGTCCGGCAGTAGACAGTATCTACTTCTCCAATCAGTCAAGGAGATCCTGCAGCAAGTCTCATCGTCTCAAATGGACATTGCGGGTTATCTCCCTCAAATCTGGACGCATCTACTGAACGCATCGGAATCGGAGGACAACAAGGCCATTGTTGCAGAATGTATCGGCCGGCTTGTCATCATCGCGCCACAGACATTCGTGCCGAAGCTTCAGGTAATTCAACTTCCCCATCTGGCTTATTGCACGATCTCAACCGATCAACTAACGAGACATATGCACATATAGAGCCTCCTACAAGATTCTTCACAACAATTGAGAGCGATTTCTATTCAAGGTCTCCGCTACACTTTGCCAGAGTCTAACGATGCATTCGATGCCATCATCAAGGAGCAGTTGGTTCCGATACTGATCACAGTCCTTCAAGACAAGGAATTGGAAATCCGTCGCTTGGCTATGACTGCACTCAACTCCGCCGCACACAACAAGCCTGATCTAATCTTGGGCCAGCTCAGTCAGTTGCTGCCGCATGTCATGAAGGAATCCATGAAGAACCAAAGCCTCATTCGTGAGGTTCAGATGGGCCCCTTTAAGCATACAGTTGATGATGGCCTTGAGGTCCGCAAGGTAAGGACTACAAATACTCAGGTCATCAATTTTCGAGTCACATTTTTACTAACTTGGCCTCCAGAGTGCATATGAAACCCTGTATGCTCTGATGGAGACAGCATTCTCCCGACTAGATATCATTCAACTTTACGACCGTATCATCGATGGACTCCGTGACGACACTGACATTCGCGGCCTCTGCAATCTGATGCTTTCTAAATTGGTGTACCTGGCACCTGAGGAGACCACTCGACGACTGGACGCCATCGCTGCTGCCTTCCGCGGTACTCTGTCTACCAAGCTTAAAGAAAATGCGGTCAAGCAAGAGATTGAGAAACAAAATGAGGCCAACAGAAGCGTTCTTCGCGTGAGTCTGTTACTCAACGAGAAGCTCCTTGGCAGTTTGGCCGCCTCAGGAAGCGGGTCAAGCACAGCTGGCGGTCCTACGCCTGTCGGCTTTAGCCCGGTATGGAACTCATACTGGGATACAATTAACAAGGATCACAAATTGGCTCTTAAGGAATTACGTGAAGAGAACATGGCTATGAGGGATACAGGTGCATCTGTCCGCTAGTATCCGGACAATGCTACCTCAAGACTGCCTAATATGCTGGCCAATGTGTCAATTGGAGCGTCGGTAGCGACGGTAATCGGAGCGTTTGCAAGCCTTCAGAAAGGCAAAAAGCGTGACCATCAAGGACGATTTGTACTTTGAAGATGACAAGACGATGGAAATCAGCCGATATCAGGTAACAAACTTGTGAGGTTGGGCAGGGTTTGCATGGAATGAATAGTCATAGTATCAGGGACAGTCTCTCTATGGCTAGCGGTATTCGCATCGTTAGTTCAAATAAGATAGCCTCAGCCATCATCTTATCTAACCTGTCTCCCGTGCTTATTTGGTTGATGTTTGGATCGAAATGGTGTCCTTTCTAAACTTTATTTTTGAAACAGAAGATATTTCTAGAGCCATTTGAGCGTTGCTGGAAGCAAAAGAGAGTATACAAACGGCTAGAAATTATGTGGATTTCATGCATGTAGATCGGAGCCATACCAATGGGGATTGGCAAGGTGAAATCCAGATGCGAATAAAGGCTTCATAAACACTGGATGCGATAAACCGCAGTTGCTTGCTTGGAGGGACAGGCGGATGAGCTGCTATCGGAATCTTCGAACGTACACACAAGATGGCCAAGACAGATCTGTGTAGTAAGTGTTGCGTTGGCCTTGGACGTAAAGCATTTCACCCCGGTACCATGACAACCCTACTAGCTCTCGCCCATCGACGCTATCTTGACTATGGGTTGAGAGTGATGTCAAACCAGGTTGAGACTTGGGTAGGTAGTGAGCAAGTATAAATATTGGGTCGTTCTTTGTGGTTTGCAGACAAGATATAGCCATTAGCAGCCAAGCTTTCTCCAAATCATGAGCCAAGTATAACGATACCCCTTTTTTCCGACGGAAGAAAAAATAAAATGCTGCTGGCGGGAATCGAACACATGTCGGGGAAAGGGGGTAAGCATGAGGCTCGGCAAAGTGGAGCACGAAACCAGGC
>JAVHJQ010001562.1:0-10757 GCA_031306095.1 Pyricularia sp. CD86 | reverse complement strand
ATATCCGGGAGTGGGGATAAATCAAGAATGCTGCAGACCAATGTCGGTTCCTGGATCGGGATTTCTCGAGCGGCGTGGTGGGCTCATTTGTTGAAGGAGAGGACGCAAATGCTCAAGTTGGTCCGAGAATGACAACGGCACGGAGTTGCGCATCGATAAGCTTGACTATGTTCCTCTTTGGGCTAGATTGGCCACGGTGAAAGACGATATTGCTCCGAGGCTTTGCGATTGCTGTCCTCTCTGCAGTTTGTGACAAGACATGAGGCCTGCCATCATGTTTGTCGACTGGTGAATGCTCATCTCCATATCAATCAATCTCGAGACCATGCAAGACTTTGTGCACCCTAAATGCCGAAGGTGATTTTTTACACTACTTGATATTTTTTTTCCAGATCTTAGAGACCTTCCAATAGCTTGCTTCGAGAAAAAGAAACACTCTTTTATTATTTTACAACCTCTCAAAGGCCCCGAATACCAGCTTTACCGCCAGGCCCCTACTTCACTCACTCGACACAATACCATGACCAAAGAAAAGACCATCGGCGGCAGTGTTGGCGTCGGCGACGACCATGTGGCCGCCCTCATCCGCGCCATGGCCCCGGTAGACTTCTCTTCCCCGTTCGACAAGTCAGGCGTCGCCGGCAAAGTAATCCTCATCACCGGCGGGGCTTCCGGTCTAGGCGCCGCATTCGCGCGCGAGTGGGCCTCGCACGGCGCCTTCATCTTCGTCGCCGACCTGGACGACAAGTGCGGCGAGGAGCTGGTTGCCGAGCTGCGCCGCACGACGGGCAGCCCGCACCATCACTACCAACACTGCGACGTGACCGACTGGGACAGCCAGGTCGAGCTCTTCAAGGCTGCGGTGCGCGCCAGCCCGACCGGCGGCATCGACGCCGTCGTCCCCAACGCGGGCATCGGGCACGACTCTGGCAAGCCGGGCGAGCCGGGAAACTTTGGTGACCCGTTGGACCTGGACGGGGAGGCGCCGCCGCCGCCCAAGACAAAGGTGCTGGACGTCAACCTCACGGGCGTCTTGTACACGGTCCAGCTGGCCATATTTTGGCTGCTGAAAAACCCGGCCCCTCAAAAGGACGATGATGAACAAGAGGGAGCTCACGCGATAGGAAACGGTGAGACCGCAGAGGAGAAGCAAAAACGCATCACAAAGTGGCACAAGCAGCGAGACCGCCACATTCTCCTCATGGGCTCCATCGGCGGCATCATGCCGCTGACGGGGTCGCCGCAGTACACGGCGTCCAAGCACGCCGTGACGGCGCTCTTCCGCTGCCTGCGCGTGACGTGCTTCTGGCGCGGCATCCGCGTCAACATGCTCATGCCATGCTTTGTCGACACGCCCATGGTCCCCAACGGGGTCATGTTTTTGCTTGCTGGTGGCGGCAAGGCGACGGTTGAGGATGTGGTGGATGCCGCAACGCGGTTCATGGCAGTCAAGGACGTCTGTGGCAGGGCTGCGGTCGTGGGCCCGCGGATGAAGGTCGAGGACCTCGGGGTGGAGGAGGGGCAGAGCGCGAGGATCGTAGAGATCGAGCCGGGAAAGACGAATACGGGTAGGGGCGGGGTTTGGCCCGGTAGCCAGGCGGCTTGGGAGTGCTACGCCCACGACTATGAGAACTGCGAGACATTTGTGTACCGGTACACGCGGGTCCTGGCAGGCTATACAGTACTCAGGGGGTGGGTCGGGTGGTGGAGGGATGTTTTTGCCTTGATGTTTAGAAAGACATCAGCCTGAAGGTGAAGGAGTGGAGATAAGGATATGACTGCATTGGTCTGGTTACATTGGTATCAAGAACTATGGTTTTGGCTTCTGTTGGATTTATTTCAAAGCACCTAGGCAGTCTCTCTGCTGCGGATGATCTTTCCATAATCTTGCTAATGCTACTTTTTCCAGGCCTGTCACATCCCAGGAGATCCACAAGTCCTGTTGGGAATTACGCATAAATATTATCGTGTCGAAACCAGCCAAAGATCTGCTAAGGTGTGTGACGAAAAGACGTGGTTCCTGACCGAGAAGCAATATATACCAGAAGCCTTTTATCAGCTATTATTATTTTTTACGCAATAGTCCTTCGGCTGAAGGCGACTCACCAGTAAAAGCCAATGTCGTTTTCTGAGTCGATGCCGCGCCAAGATCCCATCATGATAAGCAAAACAAGCAATATGAGTCCCGTACATGATAAGTCCGTTGCATTGAGCATCAACATGCAGATGCCGCTCGACTGGAACCTCGAAAACTCCCGGCATCAAATTAACCGAGTACCGTCGTCACTCGTCTCAGTATGTGGGGATTGCATTTGGGGCGGCAAAAACAAACTTAAAGGACCGACCCGGGTAATTCCCCGGTCTGGCAGGCACTAGGAGAATTACGCAGATAAACTTCTTCCGGATGTGATAACCGTTATGCAGGCACTCTAAACTTCCCGCGTTTGGTATGTTACACCCGTATCGTGTATTTGGTTGATGTGACGGTCTTTCATCCGTTGATTGTTACATTAAGTGTTATCGTTTAGCTGCTACTTGCAAGCTTATAGGCGAGAACTTGCCGACCTTTAGATATGATACTCTACCCAATTTAACTGCCGACAATCATCGATTTCCTGATTGGTGCGGGCTGGTGAATGATACTAATTTGGGTATGGAAGATCAAAGTCCTTTTCAAAGGCTCGGGTTCCCAAAGAGAGGTTAGATAAGGATCTACGGGAAGTGGATAAAAATCTCGGGAGCATGTGCTTCAAGGAGGAATAAGGACTTTTCGGTCTTGATCTATGGAAGATTGAGATAACGAACGGAGGATGGCGGTAAAAAGCCGGATATCCTAAAGTAGTAAATAGGCACGGATGAAGAGCGACAATCACGACACTTAAGTCCAGTCTGATTCCTCGTGAATGTGACAAGTACCTCTGTTTTCTTTTCCCCAATAATTCCAATCAGCACTTCCTGTCAGCTATTCGATTTTCCAAGAAGTTCTTTTTGTCAAAGCATGTAGCCTCATGATATGAGAGACTTCCAAGAACTCCTAGTGCAGAATCCACTAGAGATCTCAGTCTCGACAGACCAACGTCCCCCGCAAGCCTAGGGTAGAAAACGACAACTACTCAAACGGGAGGATTTATTCCAGAACTTGTCTTGCACCCTGCCTGAAAAGATGGCTCCCATTGCTCTGCACCCCGAGGACGAGGCCAATGGCCGACGACATGAATCTCCTGAGAGTCATGCTGTCGACCATGAAACCTCGACCTCGGAAACAATGAGTTCCCCAGTGGGTACACCATTGGAGACTCCGGCATCACCCACTCATGAGCCTTTACCTCTGTCTGAAGTTCCTCTTGCGGTCGAAGGGGTTGTCCTCGGTGAGAACTTTGTTGATGCAACCCAGGCCGCCAACATGAACAGCAATGGGACTGGCTCGAATGGAGTCAACGGCCACCACCGCACAAACGGTGCAACCGATGGAACCAGTGGCACCAACGGCACCAACGGCAATATCCCGAGCCAGAACCCAAGCAAAGACATACCATCGGGCCAAGACACAAGACACAGCAAGCTCCCACCTCCAACCGGACCCAAGTACGAGCCCGTCGCCATCGTCGGCATGGCTTGCCGCCTCCCAGGTAGCGTGTCTGACCCTGAAGCCTTCTACGAGCTGTGCTGCCTGGGCCGCAGCGGGTGGAGCGAGATCCCCTCGCACCGCTTCAGCAAAGAAGGCTACCACCACCCAAACCCCGATCGTCTTGGCTGCTTCAACCCGGTCGGAGGCTGCTTCCTCACCGAAGACATCGGGCTCTTCGACGCACCATTCTTCAAAATCACCGAGCGTGAAGCCGTCGCCATGGACCCCCAGCACCGGCTCATCCTCGAGTGCACGTACGAGGCGCTCGAAAACGCCGGCATCCCCATGCACACCATCTCTGGCAAGAACGTGGGCTGTTTTGCCGGTGGGTCCTTCACCGACTACGAGCTCAACAACCTCCGGGACCTCGAGACGCAGCCCATGCACCAGAGCACGGGCAACGCGCCGACCATGATGGCGAACCGCGTGTCGTACTTTTTCGACTTTCGCGGCCCCAGCCACACGGTCGAGACGGCCTGCTCGTCCAGCCTGACGGCGCTGCACCTCGCCATGCAGAGCCTGCGGTGCGGCGACTCGTCGCTGGTGGTGCTGGCCTCGAGCCACCTCAACGTCATGCCGGACCACTTTGTCGCCATGTCGTCCAACGGCCTGCTGTCGGGCGACGGGCGGTCGTACGCCTTCGACTCGCGCGCCAACGGGTTCGGCCGCGGCGAGGGCGCGGGTGTGGTCATCCTCAAGCCGCTGGCGGATGCGCTCCGGGATGGCGACAACATCCGTGCCTTGGTGGTCGGTTCCGGCGTCAACCAGGATGGTCGGACCAACGGCATCACCATGCCCAGCGGCGAGTCGCAGCTGGATTTGATGCGCAAGGTGTACGCGGACAACGAGCTCGATCCTCGGGACTGCGGCTACGTCGAGGCCCACGGGACGGGGACGAAAGTGGGTGACCCCCTGGAGATGAAGGCGCTGCACGACATGTTTTGGGAGGACAGAAGCCCCCAGCGTCCGTTGTTGGTTGGATCTGTCAAGACCAACGTGGGTCACCTCGAGGGCGCCAGTGGTATCGTTAGTATGATCAAGTCTGCCATGATGCTGGAGAGGGGCTATATACTCCCAAACCATGATTTCAGAGAGGGTAACAAGGAGATACCCTTTGACGAGTGGGGTGTCAAAATCCCCAGCAAAGTCATGCCGTGGCCGAGGGGAAAGAAGTATATCAGCATCAACAGCTTCGGCTTCGGAGGTGGCAACGCTCACGCCGTCTTGGCTGCACCACCGAGGACCAAAACCAAGAAAGCACCTTTCAGGTTACCCGGGGAGGAGGGACTGAGTCTGGAGGAGCTGGTGGAGAAAAGAAAGGCAGAGCGCGCGGCCAATGGTGACGAAGTTGACACGCAGAGTCCAGAAGCGGATGCAGCTGCGTCTACCATCACCGACAACTCCACCGCCGTTGATGCTACCACCACCGAAACCACAACAGCTCCCAAACCAGACCAGCCACCACACAAACGCGTCGAGCCCAAGCGTCTCTTCGTCGTCTCCGCAAGCAGCAAAACGGCCCTCGCCAAGCAAATGGCCAACATCACCTTCTACATCGAGCGGCGGCCCATCGCCTTCCAGAGCGCCGTGCTGCCCAACATGGCCTACACGCTCGGCCAGCGGCGGTCCTTGCTGCCGTACAAGCACGCCGTCGTCGGTTCCGACAGCACAGCTCTTACATCCGGCTTCACCTCGTGCCCCGCCAACCCGATCAGGTCGACGAGGCCCCCGAGGATCGGCTTCGTGTTCACAGGGCAAGGCGCACAGTGGCACGCCATGGGCCGCGAGCTGATGGCGTCGTACCCCGTGTTCCGGGACTCGCTGGAGAGGTTCGATGCCTGCCTCTCTCGGCTCGGCGCTACCTTTAGTCTGGTCGAGGAGCTGACGGAGAAGGACGCCAAGACGTCGAGGATCTCGGATGCCGAGCTCAGTCAGCCCGGCTGCACGGGTGTTCAGCTGGCGCTGGTGGACCTGCTCCGCGACTGGGGTGTTCGTCCGGATGCCGTGGTCGGACACTCGAGCGGTGAGATCGGTGCTGCGTATGCCACTGGCGCCTTGACACTGCACGAGTGCGCGGCGATCGCGTACTTTAGAGGCCAGTCGGTGCTGCAACTAAAGGCGGCGTACCCGGATCTAAAGGGTGGTATGTTGGCGGTCGGGGCAGGTTCGGATGAGGTCTCTGAGATGATCAAGACGATGACCCCCGACCCGGCTCGAAGGGTGGTTGTGGCATGCGTCAACAGCCCGGGCAGCATCACGGCTTCTGGTGATGTTGCGGCCGTGGAGGAGCTGCAGGCCAAGGTTGAAGAGAAGCAGCTCTTCAACAGGCGGGTGCGCGTTGAGACGGCCTACCACTCGCACCACATGGAGTTGGTGGCGGACTGGTATGGAGCTGCAGTTGGGCCGCTCGACCCCAAGGCAACAGACCTCAAGCCAAAGGAGGGTCAGCATGTTGTGGAGTTTTACTCGTCTCTCAAGGGCAAGATGGTGCGCGACCTCGCCGTCCTCGATACCTCGTATTGGGTCCAGAACCTCACGCAACCCGTGCTGTTCTCCCAAGCCCTGACGGCAATGTGTACTCCCGTCGAGGGCAAGGATAACATCAACCTGCTGGTCGAGATCGGCCCACACCCAGCCCTTGAAGGTCCCGCCAAGCAAATCCTCAAATCCATCGACACCCTCTCCAAGAAGCCTGCCTACCTCTCCTCCCTGATCCGCAACAAAGACGCCGTCGACACCACACTGTCCCTGGCAGCGTCCCTCTTTACACAGGGCAGAGCCCTCAACATGGGCGCTATCAACTTCCCCGTCCCTGCGGCACGTGCGCCCAAGGTCCTGAGCGACATGCCCAAGTACGCATGGGACCACGGCACACGTTACTGGTACGAAAGCCGGATCGGGCGGCAGCACCTGTTCCGCAAGTTTCCCCGCAGCGATGTGGTGGGCAGCTTGGCGGACTGGTCCAACGAACTAGAGCCGACGTGGCGCAACATCATCCGCACCGACGACATGCCGTGGGTCAGGGGCCACGTCATGCAGGACATGATTGTGTACCCAATGGCCGGCTACCTGAGCATGGCGGTAGAGGCGGCGACGCAGAGGGCCATCATGGCTGGGGTTGGGCAGAGACAGGATGGTGGGGAGCGGGAGGAGGAGCAAGAGAAGGACAAGCAGCACAACATTGACAAGTATGTATTTCGCGATGTTACCATCAGCAGGCCGTTTGTCATACAGGAGGGCGTGGATGCAGAGATCAACATCACCATGCGCCCGAACCCGGAGGGCACTCGGGAGTCGTCGACCATCTGGGACGAGTTCCGTATATTCTCTTGGAGCCGCGAGCGGGAGTGGGTTGAGCATTGTCGTGGGCTCATTAGAGTCGAGAAAAAGTCGCCACGCGCGCTGGGCCAGGTCAACAACGTCCATGACGGCAAGGAAGACGAGGCAGCCCGCTTCGAGGCCAAAAAACACGAGATTGCACAGGGCTGCACAGAGACCGTCGCTGCTGAGAATATCTATGAAGATCTGGAGGGTGTAACGGCAAGATACAGCAGAGAGTTCCGCTCAATGGAGAACTGCTCGGCCAGCGACACGGCCTGCGTCGCTGATGTGGTGGTGCCTGACACGGCGAGGATCATGCCCAAGGGCTTCGAGCCAGCCGTTCACATCCACCCGGCCCTGCTCGATCAATTTACACATGCGGCCTGGGTTGTGGTTGGTGCTGGGAGGGGCAAGATATCCTCGCTATTCATGCCTCGGTTCTTCAAGAGCCTGTCCATCTCTGGGGATCTGCGCAGTCACGTCTCCAAGCCGGGCGACAGAATGCGAGTGTACGGCACTGGGAATCCAGACTTTTCCAGCCCTGGGTCAACCAAGATATCCATGTTTGCAACGGATATTGAGGGTAAGTCCGAGTTGATTTCGATGGAGGGTCTCGTTCTGGACCCGATTCATGACGGAGGGGGCCATCATGTCGACGAAGGTAATGCCAGGGAGCTTTGCTACAAGATGGATTGGGTTCCACTCTATGGCGAGCAAGTGTCTTCAGGATCCGAGGATCAGGTCATGACGTTACCCGCGACAAACGGAGCCAGTGACGCAGCCGAGAGCGGGGAAGAACAGACTCCGGCAAAGAAGGTCGACTGGACAATATTAGACAACATCGTCATTGTTTCACCGCCGACCCAGCCAAATTCTACCAGCCTGGCAGAACACCTTGAGCAGCAGCTCTCGAGGCACATTTCCAACAGCAGCGGCCAATCCATTACAGTCTCCCCGTTCGAAACTGCCAGCCAAGAAGGCTCAGACTCCTCTCCATACGCCGGGAAAATCTGTATCGTCACTACAGAATTAGACGGCCCACCACTCCTCGCAACAATCAACGATGCAGGCTTTGCCGCCGTACAACGACTCATCCTATCCGCCAAGGGCATCCTCTGGGTCGCGAGAGGGGCTCACACCGACGCCACAGATCCTCGGCTCGGCATGATCTTTGGTCTAGCAAGAACTGTGCGGTCAGAAACTGGCATGAAGTTTGCAACACTCGACTTGGACGGCAAAGCCAGTCCGGACCCTGTAGAGGATAGCAGACTGATTTCTGAGGTTGCCTGTCACGTCTTTGGCAAGCGAACCAGCACTGATGATGACCCCGTCCAAGATGGCGACCCAGACATGGAGTTCCAAGCCAGAGACGGCATCCTCAGCGTAGCCCGCGTCAGCAACGACACCACCCTCGACGCATTTGTCGAGCAGCACACCAACGTCGCAACAGCCCCTTACCCACAACCATTCCACCAGCCAGGCAGACCACTCAAGCTCGTTGCCGGGACCAAAGGAGCCCTCGACACACTACACTTCATCGATGACCTGGTCAACACCCCTTCCAACCCCCTAAATCCCGACGAGATTCTCATCGAGATCAAGGTCACCAGCATGAACTTTAAAGACATCATGGTGTCGATGGGTGAGGTGCCCTCCCCATACCTCGGAGTCGAGTGTGCCGGCGTCGTCGCAGCCGTCGGCGCCGCAGTCCACGATTTCAAGGTCGGCGACCGCGTCTGCGCCAGTTCCGAGGGCGCCTACTCGACCTACACGCGCTGCAAATCCACCAGCGCAGCCCACGTCCCCGACGACATGACGCTCGAGTCCGCCGCAACGGTGCCCGTCGTATTTGCCACCGCCTACTACGGGCTTTTCGACGTCGCCAACCTACGCAAGGGCGAGTCGGTGCTGATCCATGCCGCGGCGGGTGGGGTAGGCCAGGCCGCCGTCATGCTGGCGCAGATGGTCGGCGCGGACGTGTATGCCACCGTGGGCAGCGCCGCCAAGCGCAAGTTCCTGATGGACACGTACAGCGTCCCCGGTGACCGCATCTTTTACAGCCGCGACGTATCCTTCGCCGCCGCCGTTCAGCGCGCGACGGGCGCCCGGGGCGGAGTGGACGTGGTGCTCAACTCGCTGGCGGGCGATGCGCTGCGCGAGACGTGGGAGTGCGTCGCGCCGTTTGGCCGCTTCGTCGAGATTGGCAAGCGCAGCATCCTGGCCAATGCAGGCCTGGGCATGGCCGTCTTTGACAGGAACGCGACATTTGCGTCGGTGGACCTGACGCTCGTGGCCAAGGAGAGGCCGCACGTCATGCGCCGGCTGCTCGACGACGTCTTTCGGTTGATGAGCTACGGTGCCGTCCGGCCCATCTCGCCCATCACAGTCTTCAGCGTGTCAGAGGTCGAGACGGCGTTCCGCACGCTGCAGGCCGGCAAGGCGCACGGAAAGATCCTGGTGACGGCCGCGCCTGGAGATGTGGTCAAGGCGACGTACTCGCCACGGACGTTTGATCGACTTTTCAAGAGTGATTCCACTTATCTTGTGGTTGGTGGCACGGGTGGAATCGGGAGGAGTATTATCGGGTGGATGACAGAGAAGGGGGCGAGACATTTGGTTGTTTTGTCTCGTTCTGACAATGTCTCGCCCAAGGTGGCTGAGATGATCAAAGAGACCGAGGCTGCCCACGGCGCAAGAGTATCAGTATTTCGGTGTGACGTTGCCCAGGTCGGAGACGTAGAGAGAATGGTTGCGAGTATTTCGTCTGCTGGCATGCCACCCATCAGGGGTGTGATACACAGCGCCATGGTGCTCGATGTAAGAAACCCCGAAAACATCCTCCTCCCCTCAGTAGGCATCAAGCTAACCGCCAAATCCACCAACACAGGACGTCCTCTTCGAAAAGATGAGGTTTTCCCAATGGGAAACCGTAGTGCGGTCCAAAGTCTCAGGCGCCTGGAACCTCCACACGGCACTCACCAACCACCAGCTCGACTTCTTCATCGCCCTCAGCTCCGTCGCCGGCATCATCGGCAACCAGGGCCAGGCGGCATACGCCGCCGCAAACACCTTCCTCGACAGCCTGGTGCGCCACCGCCGCGCCCTCGGCCTGCCCGCCGCGTCACTCGACCTCGCCGCCGTCAGCGACACCGGTTACCTAGCCGAGAACGCCGAGCGCCAGCAGGAGGTCCTCAAGCAAATCGGTGGCGAGGCCATATCCGAGAAGGAAATCCTGGCGCTGATAGCTGCCGTCGTCGCCGGTGACGATGCGCAAAAAGCAAGTGGCGGGCAACTGCTGACGGGGTTGAGGCTGAGCCCGTCGTCGCCGACTACTTTCTGGTCGCAAGATGCCAAGTTCGCACCTTTGAGGGCTAGAGTGAGGGAGCTGCGGGCGGCGGCAGAGGGTGGGGACGGCACTGCAGCTGCAGCGAGCATATCGCCCGGAGCCGCACTCAAGAGGGCTGCGTCGTACGCAGAGGCGCATTCGATTGTGGTGGATGCCCTGCTGGAAAAGGCTGCCGGCGTGTTGATGCTGCCGCGGGAGGAGCTGGACCCGAGCAAGGGGACAGTCTTTTATGGACTGGACTCCCTCGTTTCGATTGAGATCCGGAATTGGATCACGAGGGAATTTGGGGCCGTGCTGCAGATTCTGGATCTGTTGAGTAGTGGTTCCTTTCTAGCTCTGGCTGAAACCGTCATCAGGAAGACGGAGTTGTGTTCTTTTGAGAAAGCCACTGCTTGAGTTTTTTTTTTCTTGTACTTTTTCTCTGGCTTCTGGCAAGTTGATTTTCGTTGGATGTTGGGCGCA
>JAVHJQ010001556.1:0-29805 GCA_031306095.1 Pyricularia sp. CD86 | reverse complement strand
GTGCATATCTGACCCTGTAATTCCATCATTGGCTTATGTGGCTATCAGACAGATTAGATGAGATGTGCCCTACCGACAGGACTGACGCGGCGGTCTCGGGATTCCACCGCGATGTCGATGTCGTTAGGCGACGGGGCCGCTACAAACTCTATTTCTTTCCGTAAACCGTTGTGAGACTAGACTTGGCGTAACATGATATAAACGGTTCGGTCAAGAAGTCATTCCGAGATTTTCCTCATCAGCATCAAACACTTCAATTCTACATCTCTGCTCGCCACTCCTCACATCACTCAACTATCTTCAACTTGATCAACCTTCAACATGAGGTTTCTTTGTCTCCCCGGTGCCTATGGCAGCGCCGACAAGTTTCAGGTTCAGCTTGCTCCAATCCTCAAAGAGCTGACCAATGATGGAACTGCCACTTTCTACTTTACTCATGGCCCCTGTGAGGTTGTTCCTCCTGAGGGTTTCGAAGAGTTCTTTGGCGAGCCTCCCTACTACCGCTTCATCGAGCCCGATGATGCCGACGCCCAGATGCAGGACAATGATGTTTTGTCCCGCATCCGTGACTTTCCTCACGGGGAGACCGCCGAAGATACCATGCGCGAGTTGATGCAGGTCGGCGTTGCCACCTCGCACAAGTCAACCGCTCGTGCAATGAAGTATCTGAGCGACATCATCCAGCGCCGTGGTCCCTTTGATGGCATCATTGGCTACTCGGAGGGTGCCACGGTCGCATCCACCTTTTTGCTGCACGAACAGCGCCGTCAGCGCTTGATGGGCGGCCCTCCGACTCTCAAGTACGGCATCTTTTTCGCCGGCTGGCCTCCGGTCGACCCCAAGACGCACGGACTGGTGCTTGCTGATGAGACCGATGAGAGGGTCGAGACCAAGACGCTCCATATTGGTAAGTAACCCGCACGTGCATTTTGCGCAATTATAATCCCGTCCCGTACGTGCACATACGACTTTGACATCTCCGTACTGACTTGCACGTAGTCGGATCGCTTGATCCCTATCTCGATGGCTCAATGGCCCTCTACAACGTTTGTGACCCTGACGGAGCCTACCTCTTTGATCATGCCAAGGGTCACACCTTGCCCAGAGATCGCGAGACCATCAAGGAGCTTGCCGATGTTGTCAGGGAGGCAATCGAAGAGCTGAGGGAGGATGGTCTCCTGTAAATCTTTCTTTTTATGATTTATTTTGCATGATTAGCGGCTAGAACTAGATTATGGCGGAGGGGTATGGAGTTTACGAGACCAGGCTTGTTTGTGGCGTGGCGCCGCGCATACTTTCTTTTGTCAATATTTTTTTTTCTCTCTCTCTCGGTACCTAGATTAAGACCAGCAAGCTTTGTAAAGCGTTGGATTGTTAATACTACCTACACATTAATCCAACTCCTACGGTACTTGGGTACTTCTTTTGCATGTTTTGTGGCTAAAAATCCTTAATCCTCATCCTACGCCCGTTCAAAGCCATTGATTCGGTCGAGTCTAATGTGATAAACCTCCGTACCCGAAAGTTTGTTTCACGTGCTAGAGATGACACGACTCAAACTTGCCTAGTTTGGACAACAGCCGTCTGTGTATACGAATACATAAACGTTGCCACCCCTTCCACACTTTGCACGATAACAACCCGACTTACAGTTGATGTCGCCATGGCTTGCACCTGGCTTACACAGCTTACAACCAGCATACTCCGCACGACAGAGGTGCCCCAATGATCGCCTTGATCGTTGCTCGGTCTGGTTGCGTATACCACGCAGCAGGCGCTTAGACTGCCATCATTCTGCAGAACAATATCCGATGTTTATAGTCTAAGCTCGGCTGACACTAGCAAGGAACGCGTATGGCGCATCCGCACGTAGAGTGGCCCGGTCGTAGATCAAGTAGATCTAATGCCGGTCGAATTGGGGAAACAAAAAAGACAAAAAAGCCCTGACGGGGGAAACTTCCGTCAAGCTTCCCCCTGACACCGGTTCATGTTTCGTCCTTTTTTGCCTCAATCTCATCCCAAGTTGGATCTGGGGGGACACGATCTCTTTTGAGCGATTCCCAATTCGGGGAATGTTTCCTCCTCCTCTCCTCTGGTCTTAGCTTCCCAAGCTAGCAAGATCCATTGACAATTCGTTTCGAACTGCTCCCCAACCAACCATGGATCCAGGTTGCTTCTGACAAGTAACGTGTCTTTTCTGGCTACTGATCTGCCTGTCTCTTTTTTCCCCTGCGACACTATTTTCGTGTTTGCTTTGTTTCTTTTTTGTGGACTTGTAGATGTGCCAGGTTTTTGCCGGTACCCTTGACGGATCCAGTCCGTATTGTTTGTGGCTTTTTGATGCAGCCAGGGGCTGCCGTTAGTCTCGTCGATCAATAGATCCACTTCTTGAAGATACTTCGAACAGCTTGGATATCCGAGACGAGGAGGGCATTTTACGAATCTTTGAGCAGTTAATTCGTGTCTGGCGACCACGAGGCAAACTGCAGAAACATCGCCAAAATGGCAGCTGCGACACCAGTGGCAGATGGGGGGAAGAAGGGCTGGCTCAGCACGAAACATCTTTTGGCCATACACAACTTCAAGGTTAGTACTAGTGCAAGGGACGAAGGATTATCATCAGCTAACAAATCTTATAGAGAATCTTGACCTACGGCACAAAATGGGACAAGATAGTGTTGGGAGTTTCTACAGTATCGTCAGTGGCAACGGGCCTGACGATACCGTTGATGGTGGTCGTTTTTGCCAGGCTGATTGGCATATTTACCGACTTTTATCGCCAGGGGTCGACTCTGACTGGCAACCAGTTCAGTAAAGAGGTCAACGAATGTGTATATCAAATCATATACCTCTTTGTGGCCAGGATCGTATTTTCCTACATTTCTAATGTAAGACATCTCCCATCCATCTCGGGTATGCAATGGCTGACAACGACAACGACAGCTTGGCTTCCGAATGTTCTCGCTCCGGATCTCTTCCACCATCCGTACAGTCTACCTCCGTTCTCTCTTCTCCCTCCCCATCTCAGTCATCGATGCCATCCCAGCTGGACAGACAGCCGCCATCGTCACTGTCACGGCGGGTCTGCTGCAGGTCGGCATATCCGAAAAGTTGGGCGGTGGTATAGCCAGCCTGGCCAGTGTCGCTTCTAGCGTTGTTGTTGCACTCGTCTTTAACTGGCTACTGACCCTTGTAACGATTGCCGGCTTGGCCTTTATCGCCATTGTCTATGTCATCTTCACGCCTTTGGTCGGCAAAAAGGCTCTCGAGGTTCACGAGGCCGATGTCAAGGCATCAAGCGTCGCCACTGAAGCCTTCACTTCAGTCCGCATGCTAGCGGCATGTGGTGCAGAGAACAAGGTCGCGCGCCGTTATGCTGTCCACGTGGACGAGTCGTATAAAAAGGGGCTGCGAATGGCATGGCTTGTGGGTGTCCAGCAGATGTTTGGTAAGTTATCGCCGGCCTCATGGACGTAACGGATGTAAACTGACCCCTTCCCTATGACAGTCTTCTTTGGCGTCTATGCGACCTTTGCTCTCGCCTTTTATTTCGCCTTTCGCATGTACAACACCACCGTCACCACGACTCCTGAGGATCTGATAGTGTAAGTACACCCGCTCTGATCAGCCGTCAACAAAGCTAACCCCGAATAGTGTCCTCCTCTGCGTTATGATGATGGCAACCTCCATCGGCCAGATCACAGCCCCTCTGGCCGCTGCACAACAGGCAGCCGAGGCTTGCGGCATCTTCCATACCATTATCGACTTTCCAAAGCCTGTCTACGGATCTGCCAGAGGCGAGCATGAAGTCCGTGCAGACGGCGATATTGTGCTGATGAATGTCAACTTTGCCTACCCTACCCGCCCAGACGTCAAGGTGCTTGACAACCTATCGCTAGTGTTTCCTGCGGGCAAGGTAACCGCCATCGTTGGTCCATCTGGCTCGGGTAAATCCACCATTGTCGGCATTTTGGAACGTTGGTACGAGTTCAACGGTGATCCTGTCACAAATCCACTGGTAAGAGCCAACAAGCCCTCTAAACCACTTTCCCAGAATTAACAGGAAGCAGGTTCTTTATCTTCGTAACGGGTTTGTATCCGTGGGCGGACGCCTCCTCACCGAAATCGATGTCAAATGGTGGCGTAATCAGATAGGCCTGGTCCAGCAGGATAATGTGCTGTTCAACACGACAATCTACAAAAACGTCGAGCACGGCCTGATCGGCACCATCTGGGAGCATGAAAGCGATGAGAAAAAGGCCATGCTGATTGAGACCGCATGTCGGGATGCGTTTGCCGACGAGTTCATCAACCGCCTCCCAGACGTAAGTGACATCTACACCCTCCATCTTGGTCTCTTTACTGACACGCACGCACAGCGTTACCAAACAACCGTGGGAGAGTCAGGAATAAAGCTCAGCGGAGGTCAACGCCAACGTCTCGCCATCGCGCGGGCCATCGTCAAGCAGCCCAAAATCCTCATACTCGACGAGGCAACCTCCGCCATCGACGTACGCAGTGAACAAATCGTACAGGCCGCACTGGAGCGGGCCAGCCGCGGACGAACCACCGTCGTTATCGCTCACCGTCTCGGAACCGTCAAAAAGGCCGACAAGATTATCGTGCTGAGCAAAGGCCAGGTGGTGCAGGAGGGCACGCACGACGAGCTGAGGAGGCAGCGGGGTAGTGCGTATTACCTGCTAGCCAACGCGCAAAACCTTAACGTCCGTCGGCGCTCGAACAGAATGAGCGTCCACCAAACTCCGGACGAAGAGGATGACAGCGGTTATTTTAGGACGACTTCACTCATTGATGGCGACTCTGACCACACGACCCGCTCTTCGGACTACGGATCGGATGAAGACGACGACATCACCATAGAGAGGCCTCGTGCGCGTGCGCGTGATGATGTGGGCGAGGAAATGTCCACCAGCACCATCCACGCCGCGACCCCCGCATCACAGTTTCCAGCCGACGACGCCGCAAAGGTGCAGGTGGTCGAGATTCAAGACCACTGGCTTGGTGGTTTTGCGGAACTGTTGGCGGAGCAGGGTTCGCGATGGAAGTTGTATTTTGTGATCATTATTGGAGCTGTTGGAGCAGGTGGTATGTTGAACATTTGATCCAATACTCTGTGTGACGGCCAACTGACAAATCATACAGCAAGCACGCCGGTGCAAGCATATCTCTTTGCAACGCTCCTCAACCTCTTTTCCTTCAGAGGTGCACAGGTCAACCAGCTCGCCAACTTCTTCTGCTTGATGTTTGTGGTGCTCGCAGCGGGAGTTGGCATCAGCCATTTGTTCCTGGGATGGTCGACCACACGGTTGGGCTTTGGCCTGACCCAATTCTACCGAAAGGAGTACTTTAAAAATATGATCAGCCGACCGGCATCTTTCTTCGACGAGGAGGACCACACCGTGGGCTCGTTGACGGCAAGGTTGGCTACAGATCCAACGCAGCTGCAGCAGCTCCTCGGTGTCAACATGGCCTTTGTGCTGGTGTCCATTTTCAACGTTATCGGGTGCTGCATTGTCGGATTCGTGTTTGGATGGAAATTGACCATCGTATCCTTGGCTTCCACCATGCCAATCATCGTGGTGGCCATGGCTTATCGCGTTCGGCATGAGGTCCGCCTTGAGGCTGAGGCAAGCAAGGTTTTCGCCGAGGGCGCTCGATTCGCATCAGAAAGCATCGCAGCAATCCGGACAGTGTCGAGCTTGACCATGGAGGACGGCGTTGGAACCAGATACGAGGAGCTGCTTAACAAACACGTCCGTCAGGCCTTCGGCAAGGCCAAGTGGTCATTGTTATTATTTTCCTTCAGTGACAGCATTTCCTTTCTCTGCATGGCTTTCGTTTTGTGGTAAGCTTCAATTCCTGCACTCGGTCCTCGTGACAACTCTTACTGACTTTTGCAGGTACGGTGGTCGACTGCTGGCCAGTCGGGAGTATAGCCCGTTCCAATATGGTTAGTCAAGTTCTATCAACCCTTTTGTGCTGTGCTTTGCTAACAATACGACAGTGATTGTGTACATTGCCGTGGTTCAGGTGAGAAATCCATCGCATCACGTGGCGCGAGGAGGTTGTACTAACTTCGACAGGGTGCCATGAGTGCTGGCCAATGGTTGAGCTTCGGTCCTAGTAAGTAACTCGAACCACACTCCATGGTATGCATTTGCTAACCTCAACAGATATCGCACATGCTACCGCCGCAGCCGATCGAGTTCTGGATATGCGAGAACCTGATGACGAACTGGACCGCGGCTTGCCTTTAATCGACCCCAACCAAGATGCCCTGCTGGAAGAAAAGGAGGGGGCCGAAGTGGAGCTGCGCGACGTATGGTTCAGCTACCCGACTCGACCGGGAACAATTCTCAAAGGCCTGGACATCAAGGTTGAGCGGGGACAGTTTGCTGCAATCGTGGGCCCATCCGGTTCAGGAAAAACAACAGTCATCTCTCTGTTGGAGCGCTTCTACGGGGCTGACTCGGGTCAGGTCTTGTACAACGGCCACGATGTGCTGGATCTGGAACCTTCAGCGTACCGGTCCAACGTGTCTCTCGTTGCACAGGAGCCACATCTGCTCAGTGGATCGATGCGGGACAATATCTTGCTCGGCATTGAAGACGAGTCGACTGTGGTTCAAGCCGACATCTACGCCGCGTGTCAAGAGGCAGGACTGCATGACTTCATTTCCTCTCTACCCGAAGGATATTCTACCGAAGTCGGAGCCAGAGGTGTGGCTCTTTCTGGAGGGCAGAAGCAACGTTTATCGATTGCTCGTGCTTTGATCCGTCGTCCGACTTTGTTGCTCCTTGATGAGGCCACCAGCGCCTTGGACAGCGAGACGGAGAGGGCGGTGCAGGAGACGTTTGAAGCCACCAAAGGCAGCAGAACAATGATTGTTGTCGCCCACCGCTTGGCAACTGTCAAAAACGCAGACGTCATTTTCGTCATGGCAGACGGAAAGGTCATTGAGCAGGGTAATCATGTATCCTTGTTGGAAAGTAGAGGAGTCTATTATGAAATGGTAAGTGTTTGCCGTGCCTGTCCAACTCTAGGTCGATGCTAATCTATCGGGTGTAACAGTGTCAATCTCAGGCATTGGACAGGTGATGCACATCGGCTGCCAGTGTTTGCTCTTGTGTTGTCTGTGTTGGGTATTGAGCATTTTAGGCGTTCATTTCAGCGGTCCTTCATACTAGGTCCTGCATCCTTTGTTAATAAAGAAATCTGGCTTGTTTAGAATTATACTACTGCAGGCTTTATGTGAGCCCCTTTGTGCCGCTTATCAAGCTCGACCACGCCATTATCTGCAATGTCGTCACACATGGTGATTCGCTTAAACTTTGTTGTCAACGACCAGCCTTAGCGGTAGCATTAAACTTACGAGTGAGTAACCCTCCACTGCAGGATAAATTCAACAAATTGGTCCAGACGAACAGAAAGAGCTGCTGATCCTGCATCTTCCTTCGACCTCGTTCCTGCAGTCCATGTTACAGAAGGAACGACAGTGTTGTCGTAGAGTCCCTTGATCAGACATGTCTCAACTCGATATTCCCAGCCCTGCTGTCACTGACGAAGCCGACAGCCATGACGAGTCTTCTCCTGATACTGATCATCACAGCCAGCACTCTTCTGCAGGTGAGGAGCCGTGCCCACATACGCCCAACTTTACAGAGCCGATTCCCTTACAGACGCAAATCGACATGGGAATCGTACACCTTCCCGAGCCGAATGGCCTCAAGATTCTTGTAGCACCTGCAGCATACAAAGGTTGTCTCCAACCCGACACGGCCGCCGATTGCATCAGTGCTGGTGTCCTTTCAGTCGTACCCGACGCCCGCATCCGCAAGCTTCCTTTGATCGATGGTGGCGAGGGCTTCACCCGTGGCATCGTCGCCGCCACCGGTGGTAGCATCCATCAAGTTATGGTTTCCGGTCCACTCAACGAGCCTGTTCAAGCCTTCTTTGGTATGATTGGTCATTCCAATCTGCACACAACCCCGATCGAGCGAGAGAGGACTGCCATTATCGAAATGTCAGCTGCTGCAGGTCTCAGTCTGGTACCAGTGGGTCTTCGCAACCCGTGCGTGACAACAACATACGGAGTCGGCAGACTCGTCCTGGCCGCAATGGAAGCCGGTGCAGAGCGTATCATCATCGGTTGTGGAGACTCAGCCACCTGCGACGGTGGTGCTGGTATGCTGCAGGCCCTAGGCGCAGTGTTGTTGGATGAAAATGGTCGATCGTTGCCCATAGCCCAGGGCGGAGAGTCCATCCTACGACTACACCGGGTAGATATCACCAATCTCGACGCCCGTATCGCCAACGGTTCCGTACAGATCGAGGCTGCCGTCAACTGGAAGAACGTACTCACTGGTCCCAAGGGCCAGGCCCGCATCTATAGCGAGCAAAAGGGTGCAACTCCAAACCAGATCGAGTTGCTTTCAGGCGCCATGGACGCACTGGCATTTGCAGCTGCCGAAAGTCTACACAGCACCCCTGAAATTGTGGGCAAGATACCAGGCTCTGGCGCTTCCGGCGGCATGGGAACGGCGTTGCTGTTGATGGGTGGTAGGCTCCGGGCACGGTGTGATGTGATGGACGAATTCCTCCCGCCACTCGATACCCTCTTTGACGACACTACCGACAGTTTCGACCTAGTCATCACGGCCGAGGGTGGACTAGACTATCAAACCCCAAGAGGCAAGATGCCAGCAGAGGTGGCTCGACGCGCAAGCAGTCGCAATATCCCAGTTGTAGCCATCGCGGGTACCATTGGTAACGGTGCGGCTGATAACCTGTCGGTCGGCATCAAGGCGTATGCTTGCATGTTACAGGGGCCGTCGACATTGGCCGAGGCCATGGTGCCAGCAAGGGCAAGACAGTTGCTAGAGGAGAGTGCGGCCAGCGTCATGCGGACGGTACTTGTTGGTATGCAGATGGCAGAGACAAAATCGGCCAGGGAATCCATCCAAAACAAACACCTAATGGATGTGACAGGCCTCGGCGTCGTTGGTTATCTTTGAATGTGTATTAGGTCTAGAAAAGCTTGTTAGTTGACATTCGTAATCTTCTAGCAACGACTATACGAGATAGTTGTAACTCGTCATGCTTGGGGTTGTTCATACCTTGGCAGCCATCAGTCATCAGACATTCCTCAGCACCTCAGTCGGCCGACTCGTAACCCATCCCTCGGCGCCACCAACTCCCAAGGCCCCGCCTTTCCATCTCCTTGGCAAACTCAGAAACAGCGCCAACTTCTTGGAAACCAGCTTGGGCAAGCTCTTCAGTCATTGCAGGAGCTGGTTTGAAGACGCAACGAAAGTCTTTGTAACGGAGAGCCTGTACCGCATCCACCCACTCCCGAACAGAAGCTTCTTCGACTGCTTCGGCGTACATGATGCCTGGAGCACCTCCACTTCGAATTAGCACATAATGAACAGAATGTTCAGTCGCTGCTTTCCGAAGACGCTGAATCTTTTTTCGTGAAGTAATGTGGTGGGTGCGGATCAGTGCGTTGAAAAGTCTTTGCGTCATGCTGATGCTTGTACGGAAGTTGGCAGGAAGCTATACCACAAGACCAATACATGCAAACGCAGTGCCTAGAACTACAGTACAGTAACAGTAGTACCGCTCAGTACCGCCAAGTCTAGACCACAACCATTTCGTGATCCTAGTCACGTGCTTGATGTGGATACAGTGCAAGTACCGATCGGTAAATACCCTGACTTGATCACGTGGATGTCGATCCCACATGGCTGTTTCATGTCTTATTATGCCTAAGGCACGGATTCTCCTTACCTACCTGGGCTAGGTACCCAGTAAACCCACTTCCGATGTCAAACTTCTCGCGACTCGACATTTGCGACAACAACTTACTTCTTTTCAACTCACCTCTGCGCACGAGTATCCCGTCCCGTCCCGTCTCGATTCAAGACTCCGTACAAACGCAGCAAACGATGCAGGTCCCAACCGCCTACAGCTTATTCCAAAAATGAACTTTAGACATGCTTTCTTGGCACTTAAAAAGGAGATGAGCGGGGCGCCGAGCCTTGCCAAGACTGATTTACGGCCACACAGCCCCCGACGCCCAGCCGTCTCGTTCGCTTGAAGTGTTCTTTTGCTGATGAGCAAAAATGCCAGACTGCCAAGCCGTATGGCATTGGCGCCGCTGCGTCCCCGCGTCATTCCTTCTTGTGGCTTTCTTTGTGCCCCTGGAATCCTGTTTTCGTTGTCCATTTGTTCTGTAGTCACTTCCTAAATTGTCTGTCTGCTCACTCTCTCGCAGGCGCTCAGATTATCACAACTCTCCTTTGTCCGACCGACTTCTAGATATTTTATCTAGAGGCCCATTTCAATCGTTTACTTGCTTTTATTGATCGATCTAATCTTAAGTTTCCAACCGAATTCCGACGCTGCGTTTGCCAGCTGTCATCCGATAATCTTTCTCGCGTCAGAACATCCAGATCAGCCACCGCCATGTTTGGCGACTCGTTCAAGTCGCGGACTGTTGCGGCATTGCTGCTCGCTGCGACCAGCATTCAAACGGTTGCAGGACAGGCCAACTACAAGATTGACACAGCGGGTAGGTTCGCCAGTCGCATTCTCGGCCTTCAACAGCTAAGATTGACGTATTACAGAAAACATCAAGAAAGCCTCTGCCGATTTGGCCGCCTCGGTCATCAAACGATACGAAGATGGTCAAAAAGTCCCCGGAGTCGAGCCCGGTATCCTCCCCGGACCTCCTACCGAAAACAAGGGTCCTTACTACTGGTGGCAGGCTGGTGCCATGTGGGCTGCATTCATCGATTACTGGCATCTGACGGGCGACAGCCAATACAATGAGCTGGTCACCAAGAGCATCATCCGACAATGCGGCGAGGACAAGGACTTTGAGCCTTTTGCCCATCGTGCATCACTCGGAAACGATGATCAAGCCTTCTGGGGAATGACGGTCCTTACGGCCATCGAGAGGAACTTTCCCGACTCTCCCGACTCGAAAGACCCCGGCTGGCTGGCCCTAGCCCAAGCTGTCTTCACTAGACAGTCGATGCCTGAGAGACACGACAAGAAGTGGTGTGGTGGAGGCATGAGGTGGCAGGTTCCAGTCACTAACCTCGGCTATGATTACAAGAACAGTGAGTACATGTTTGCCTCGGTCGACGTAGTTCCAGTTCCTAATGACGCTAACAACTCGTAGCTATTGCCAACGGCGCATACTTCAACATGGGTGCCCGCCTTACCCGTTACACTGGCAACGACACTTACGCCGAGCGTGCAGAGGAGATTTACGACTGGCTGAAGGATACCGTCAAGTACATTGACCCTGAGAACTGGAAGGTTTACGATGGTGGTCACACTGGAGAGAAGCGGAAAGCCGATGAGCCGATTCACAACTGCACCGATGTCAACAAACAACAATTCTCGTACAACGTTGCCATTCTTGCACAGGGAGCCGCAACCATGTGGAACTATGTAAGTTTTGCATGCTTCTAGACCTTGACTGGCCGCTACTCAAGCCCATACTAACTTAAAATTTAACCTTATTTAGACTATGTCCAAGGATGCCAACAGCCCAAAGGTTGCCAAATGGAGGGAGGCTACTGAAAAGTTGGTAGAGAGCTGCCTCAACGACTTTTTCAGCAAGGGAGCAGCCTACGAGATTGCTTGTGAGGAGGGCCGTACTTGCAGTGTCGATATGTTCACTTTCAAGGGCTTCATCCATCGCTGGCTGCCGGTCGTGACCCAATTGGCCCCGTTTACCCGCGACACCCTACTACCAGTTCTCCGCAAGTCGGCTGAAAAGGCCATCTCCACTTGCAAGGGCGGCGAGACAGGCAAGGACTGTGGTTTCTACTGGGTTGAAGGCTTGTATGTCGACCCTGCGACGCACTCGCCTCTTTCAACCAACGGCACGCCTGAACAGCTCAACGCTATGTCGGCCGTCATGAGTCTCATGCACGACGTTGCCGCCGTTCCGGGTCCTGTGACTGCTTCGGACGGTGGTGACAGTCGAGGTGATCCCACGGCCGGACTAAAGCACACGCCAATGACTCGATACAAGGACATCACGGGGGCCGATCGTGCAGGTGCGGGTATCTTGACCACTTTGGTTATTGGTTCCGCTGTTGGAACTTTTGGCTGGATGAACTGGGATTAGTTTATTTCCTTTATCTGTTGCGTTTACAAGAAAGTTTCTAGACACAGATTTGTTAATAGTTGTGTGGGAACTACAGTTTTTTGCACGACTAAAATGATTTAGTGCTAATATCAATTCACAGGCTGATTTGAGTGAAATGGTTGTGGAAGTGAAGTTTTTTTTCGAGCTCCAAACAGGTATTGATTTCAAGGAACATGCAAACTTCGTATCAAGGACAGATCTTTTCAGGTAATAAATAGAATTAAGCTGGTCCAACTAACATCTAATTTTAGGTCCAGTGGTCATCAAGCCATGTACTCGTCTCCAAGAAGGGTATAAAGGAAAAAAGAACATAAAAGAAGAAGAAAAAATAGGAAAAAAGAAGGGAAAAGAAAAAAGAAAACATGCAACAGCTTCCATCAAGTTTCTCCCCTCAAGTCATCATCAAATCTCTCCCGTCTACCTCAACCCAACTCAACCATCACAATTACTGACGGGGCATGTAGCGGGGGATGGGGCCATCAGCCTGCCTCTCGCCAACCTTGCGGGCCTTGAGACCCTTGGCAGCCCAGTAGCTGTCAAGCGCATCGCTCACCTCATCGACCTTGCTGTAGGCGTCAGTGTCAGCCAGGAAGGCAACAGCAGCCTCGATGCTCTCATCGCTAAAGGCACCAGTGCGACCGGTGAAGTCGGTAGCACCAAAGGCCTTTGCACGCCAGCGCTGCTCCATGGGGTCGATGAAGTGAGTCTTCTCGTCGTAGCCAAAGTCGGGCAGGGCAGTCACGTTGAAGGCGGCCATCATGTCGTGGTCCTCGTGGATCAGGTTGTGGCAGTGGAACATGTAGACGCCGTCCCAGGGGGCGTAGTGAGCCTCGACGAGCACCTTTTCGTTCTTGCCCAGCCACACGACGTCCTTGAGACCGGCGGCCTCGTAGGGCAGGACGGAGCGGTCGCCGTCGCGCTCCAGGACCCTGAAATCGACCAGGTGGATGTGGATGGGGTGGGACCAGCCGCCGGACGAGTTCTCGAGCTCCCAGATCTCGACGGTTCCGCGGGGGACGTTGGCGAGCATGCGGTTGTTGACGTCGGCGAAGGTGATGCCGTTGATGCGCCACTCGGACTTTTGGCGGTGGAAGCGGAAGAAGTGGCTGATGGCGTTGTTGGCGACGGGCTTGGGGAAGGGGACGGTGCGCAGGGCCGAGGGCACCACGCTGGTGTCGGGGGCGGTGGTCTTGTCGGCGACGATGAAGCGCATGACCTTGTCCGTGTTGGCGTAGTCCTTGTCGACGCCGGGGCCGCCGGCGTTGGGCAGGTTCAGGAGGTCGATGGCCTGGCCGGCGTACTGGGAAAAGTCAAAGACGATCTCGTAGCGCTCGGCGTTGGCGACGTAGATGTTGGAGACCTGCTGGGGGGTCTCGAGGAGACCGGCGTCGGACGCGATGACCTGGAAGGGGATCTTGGCGCTGCTGGAGCCGACGGGGGCAAAGTACAGGGCGAAGGCGCGCGAGACGGCGGCGTCGAGGAAGCGGAAGCGGTACTTGCGCGGCTCGACGTTCAGGAAGGGCCAGGGCTGGCCGTTGACGTGGATCACGTCTCCCCAGAAGCTGTCCTCCTCGCCATCGGTCGAGACCAGGTCGCCGTTTGACTGGTAAGACTTGGCCGTCAGGACCAGGGGGATGTCGTATTGGCCGTAGCCCGAGGGGAGGTTGAGAGAATCCTCTGCGGGGTCGGTGATGATGTAGGCACCGGCCTGTCCCATGTAGGCGTTCTCGGCCGTTATGTGGACGGCGTGGTCGTGGTACCAGAGCATGCGGGCAGACTGCTGGTTGGGGTAGTAGTAGTCCTTGTACTCGCCGGGGTTGGTAACATCCTCTGGTGATTTTTTTTAGCGAAGTTTTATGTGGAAGAGAGCATGGGGCGGGGTGACTTACCAGCCCAACCATCAAAGGGGGCACGGGAGTAGGAACCGTGAAGGTGGACCGAGTTGGGTTTGGCGGCGTTGTTGACAAATCGAACAACAGTCTCAGTGCCGCGGGGAACAATGATGGTAGGTCCAGGAGATACACCGTCGTAACCAACAAGGTTAGCAGCCCCAAGGGATTCATAGACCTGCTGCTTGTAGGGCTTGATGTCGATCTCATAGTACCAGATGTCGCCGCCGCTGATCTGGTTCTTGAACTTCTTGAGAGGCTCCTTGAGAGGAGGGATGGGCAGAGCAGTCTTGAAGATCAAGGGGTACTCGGGGCTCTCCCAGTCCTTGGCCGGGCTGGTGATGTCGTTGGGGTCATCCTCAACGATCTGCGAAAGGGCGATTCTCTCGGCCTCTGGCATGTCGAGGACATACCCGGGGAAGGTGGTGGAGTTCTCGGCCACGACTGGCGACAGGAGCATAGTGAGGCCGGCGTAAAGCGCGGCGAAACCAACGGAGGAACGCATGATGGTCGAGTAAAGACAGACAGGCAGGCCGACAGGCAAGAAGAGTCAACGAGAGACTGGTATGAACTCCGATGATCTGATGATGGATGGGAGTGGTGAAGAGCGCCTGGATGAAAGCTTCAAGTCGATGGTATGGGGGAGCAAAACGCTTCCTTTTATATCCAAGTCCTCGGGATCCTCATCATGTTGGCATGTCCCAATATCACACTAGTACAAAGACATCATCACGTCAAGAGTCACGATAGTTGCCCTTGTCAAACCACAAGGACGACATACCCGATCTGGACATGGAATGTTTTCTCGGTTAACACATGACATCCTGCCCCATCTGCGGTAAGGCCGTTCACCTGAGACGAACGGAGCCGGCTGTCTACTATTGATGGGGCGCATGAGCGCGACAGGCGCCGTGATACGACTATCTTTGAGGGATTAACAGTAGGATACGATGCCTAAGCTGCCTAAGCTACCTCTCAGAGTAAACCCTCAGCTGAACTTGTGTATATCCGACCCACCAATCCCTGCATGCCAATAGTTTGTCAAAAGGGACTCGAGGGTCTAGCCAGCCACAGTTGTGGTGTGGCATCTCCACCACATCCTATAGGTAGTTAGAGCCGCGAACGACGGCACGGACGACTTCTGGTTCGGAAGTGGCTGTAAGGTCTGGAATAAGTTGGCAAGCATTTCGTTTACGAGTCGACATTGCTACGTTGGGTGGCAGCAGGGTCGTTGAATGAAGTGCCAAGTCGTCGGGTGGCGACGGATAAGATTTGAGCCGCTGCAGGCGTTGAGCTCACAAAAGTTTGACTCAGCGTTCCTGCAAAGATGCCAAGAATGTGATGTTTCTATAGCTTCGTTTTCGAGGTCATGTTTGACTCGTGAGCTCGGGATAAGATTATGCTTAGTGGACAGTGGCTCTCGCGGGGTTGTCCAAGTACTTTGAGTCCGTGAGCTAATGTGTTAAGTTAAGTGGTAGACAGGCAAGCAGCTCTTGGCTGTTGATGGATACCGCTGTGAAGTACAGCATCTGGGCTCTAGCACAAACGGGATATAGCCAGTACCCTGTGGGACTACTAGTTCTAGCATACCAAGCCCAACATGAGATAGGATTTGAGATACTTGTTTACCAGGTAACTAAACTTGCAGCTTGGCATCGCACAGTCGGATCCAGAAGAATTCATCGATTTCCATATTCGGATATGAGCGATAATAGGAGGAAAAATAAGTCTAGACCCAGTCAAAATAACCAGCAATGATTGACGATGTTTGCCAAGTTGGAATAAGGACATGGGGACTGGGTAATTTTGGAACCCCTTGCCCCGGATTCCGACAGGACAAAGAAAAAACCCGCATTAAAAACGTTCCATCCGGACCCGGTTTTGGGGGGCATGCTTAACGGGCTATATGCCGGTGACCTGTCCATGGATAGTGTACTACTGGCATGAACCTAGATGCAACCTGCTGAAGAAAGGGGAAAGAAAACAAAAAGAAAAGTCTAAGAATTGGACCGCGGTTCGCGCGCATTTTCTGTGGAGCCTTCGACTTAGACTTATGTGCTGTGCCATGTGTGTACACTGGAGGCTCAGTAGAAGGATGGCGAGATGCTAAAACTCAATGTCAGCCGCCTCTAGCGTGTTTCAAGGGTATTTGCTTACATGGAAATAGGTTCGTTACTCATGAAAACTCGTGGTAGTGGAGATGTCAACAGATGCTATTGGATGCAGCCTACACTAGATACGATAATTGCGTCTTGGAAGGATTTATTATTGGCTTCCACGGGTATTATTGACAGGAAGATGAGTGCAGCTGTCAGCAGAGCTCCATTCTAGATCTAAATAAAGGAGCACCAGACGGTCCGTACCGCACCAATTAGCAGTTTACTACAAAGTACGTGATGAACAATTATGTGCCTCCTTTTCTAATTTCGGTGACGGAAAAAAAGCCCTTTTCTTCCTCGCAGTTCATTCCCTCACAAGACAATAAAATGTAAAAATGCCCGCATTTACCGCCATTCATAAGAGCCAAGGGTATCCATTCAGGAGAATGAATAACCAATACCGATGTTGCAATTTCTCACCTCACTAATCACAGGCATCACATTCCGCACTTGGGCCTTACCCCGGTCGCCAAGAACGTGCCTGACAGGTGTTTGTCCTACGATGTAGTACTGTAGCATCTTGGAGTACTGCGGCTTTTAGTGAGGCTCTTATTGGCTCCGTCTCAACCTTCCCTCCTGGTGTTACATTTCATCCCCGTGCTTTTTGCGTTGTTTGCCATACGTTGTTTTTTTTTCGTTTTTTTTATGGGAAACTTTAAGGGGTATGGTCTGCCGTATGGGCAAGGTAGTTAGTTGATTGGGTTTGCTGGTCGGGGCGGGATTGACCGCTGGCGGGGTTGCAGATCAAATGGCGTTTGTCTAAAACAACCACTTAATCTGTCATTGTGTAGGTATGTACTTTGTATTTCTAGTTCTTGTCTAGTTAGTAGAGTGAGAATGCAGACAGAACCAAGCAACAAAAACCTACAACCAAGAAAGCTTACCAAGTAGTAAGCATAAGCTTTGTTCATGGTCCCTCCATCGAACCGACAAAACCTGCCTGGTGATGAGGCGCAATGCATGCCAAGATGTGAATGGATTTCGTCCGGTACCATAACGTCTCAATGCCAAGCAGGCAAGACCCGCGCAAGCGCGGTACCCGCTACAAAACACGGTTTGTTGGCGCCAAGCCTTGCAATGGTTCAAGGGAATGTTGAGCCGAGTTACTAACATGTAGTGTACCAAGAATTGCGGCTCGAGTGGATTGTATATTTTTAAGCTTCAAGGTTTGTTTTTTTACTGGGATTCATGGCCGCAAAGGGGCACCGCTGTGCTAAATCTTTACAACCTGACAATGTGATATGCACTTCAGCTAAGAATTGCTGCAAGTTTTCTTGAACTATCGCCACTTTAATTGATGATGCGCCGTTACTCTAGGTCTAATACTAAATTCTCAAATAGAACGCTTTTATTCTCCGAACCGCCTGCAATCATGCGACCTGCATCGTGATATCTACAAAACTCCGACAGAATAACAATTAGTGACTTGGCGCATATATTGTTCCATTGTTCACGGTCCCTGTCTCCACCTCCTCGGCTCGAATATGTCTGTACATAACCTTATACTATATGGCGGGTTCCTGTCTTTTACCGGTTCACCCTGGTGATCACATATGTCAAGTTAAACCCTTTTTTAATTATTGGCTTGGCTTGGCTCTACATCCACGAGGTAGTATGACGGGAACTATGCGCGATATTCAGGAGATTGGTAATTTCGACCTGCATTTTGATATGCAGTATCGCATCGACGACAAGACTATGGTCGATTGTCGATGAAGATAAAAGACCATGCGATCCTCTCCTCCGTGTCCCATATCCTCTTCATCCTCAGACAGCTCCATCATCAAGAGCAGTCGGCGTCTCTTTTGCCCTCACTTTCGTTCAAACTGATATCTCATCACACACACTCTCTACCTACCAACAAAATGGGCCTCGCAGCTGTTAGCAGGATTGTCCTGCTCCTTTTTGCCACCGTCCTCTGCGGCGTTTTGGCTCAGGATGCACCCCTTTGGGTCCAAGGTGACTTTGAGGATGCCACCGTCACCGACGACACCTACAACAGCGGCGGAACCGTCACTGTCAACGGCTGGGAGATGAAGGTTCCCAAGAATCTCCTGGTTCAGTTCCCAGCTGCTTGGGTCCCTTGGAGGGAGTTTGTTGCCATCAAGAACGACTTGGTTGGCTTTGAGACTTTGGTAAGTGTTTGAGTTACCACAGCGCCCTTAGAAAGCCTAGCCAACTAACACTCGTCGCAGGTCATGGGCAACACGGTCAACGGCGAGCAGCTCGTCGGCCAGATCGTCATCTACCAGTTCTTTGAGAACTTGGCTAGCGGCTACATCGAGAGCGTCAACATGACCGACGGTAGCCTGCAGCTGCGCAACGGACCCAAGGTTCGCATCAACGACCCCAACGGCGTCTTCTCGGTCGGCTACAGCGGCTTCCCCCAGTTCACCGCCGACGATGTCAACCCCAGCATCACCTCATTCTCGGGTTTCCCCATGTGCATTCCCCGCAACACCACCGACCCGCTTTGCCCCATGAGCCAGCGTCAATTCACCGGCGCCGGCATCTTTACCGCCCCGGACCCGCTCGTCATGGCACCGCTCCAGGCCGGCGACTTCATCACCTACGCTGGAATCCGCAAGAACGGCGAGATCCTGGCCTTCAACATTGTCGTCAACAACGTCCAGATCCAGACCACCGGCAACCTCGCCTACGTCCGCGTCGAGCTGGCCCTGCTGGGTATCGACAACCCGTCCCCCAACGCCGAGATCACCCCTACCCGCTTCGTCGGCTTCACTTCCAACAAGGCCGCCACCGTCTCCATCTACGCCATGGACGTCGACCCTTGCACCGGCGAGACCAAGGACCGCATCATCGCCTCGACTGGACTCCGCGGCGGCGGCAACGAGCAGAACAAGTTCGAGTACCGCAACGACGTCCTGGCCCGCTACACCCGCGAGTACCGCGTCACCGTCGAGATCAACGGCATCCAGCAGACCCGCATCACCAAGAACGGTCTCACGGCTGGCACATACGTCGCCCCCGTCAACGTCTGGGTCCAGGGCGAGCAGGTCGTTCCCGGAACCGCCCCCGTCCCCCACGACTTTTCCGAGATGGGCTGGCTCACCCAGGGTGTGGGCGCCGACGCCGACGGCAACATCTGGGGTCCCATTGAGCCCTTCCCCCAGAGCGGAGTTCTCATCGACGTTCCCGTCTGCGCCTCGACCTCGTCCGCTCGCGTGGCCAGCAACACCACCGTCTCCGCCAGGGACATGATGACCACCCGCCGCTCTGCCAAGTTCAAGCGTGAGAGCTACGCCCAGGCTCGCTCCGAGGCCATCGCCGACGCCCAGAACGTTGGCACCGTCGACCCGGGTTTCAAGGTCGACCCTGCCGAGCAGGCCCTCATCGACGCCAAGAAGGCCAAGAAGGCGGCCGCCGCCGCTGCAGCTGGCGTCACTCTGGCTTAGGCGAAACGTCTTGAGATTGCATGAATGAAAGCAATTGTGTTCTTTAGTTGCACTATTTTGGAATATGTAACTACTTACCTTTGAGGCAGAATCATACAAAAAAAAGTCTGCAGACAAGGCTTTTTTTAATGTTTCCTATGTACAGAACGACTGTCATGAGTAAAAGATAAAGGCATGACAAATATAATAAACAAAGTTGCCTGAAGATGTTGTGCGATTGAATGTTTTGTATTATGTCGGTATTTTGTCGTCCAACTGACTTGGGACTAAATTTGTGAGCAAGTGCAGCTGTTGGATAAATTGTCAAGTGCCAAATGTGATGGGCTTCGAAGAAACGCATAATGCCTTGGCCCCAGTTGTCTCACAAGACGAGCTCTAGGTCGTGACTTGATCTTGGCGTGCATGTTAGTGATACTTGGTAGATGATAAATGCGTCTTTTGTTGGTTGTTTGATGATACCAACAGGCCTGGGCCATTCTATTTGTCATGATAGAGAAACAAAAAGTAATTGGTGAGACCAGGGGATGAAGGGTTCAGCTTAGATCCATGCTTGCTATGCCAGTGGTGTATAGGAAACTAAATAGCTCGCTCACAAACGTTGACTCGACTTGTTTCTACTATTTAGCTGGCATCTTGTCAATTGACGCGACTGGCACGTTACCATACCGACGGTATCGGCCAACATGGTCAACGCCCTTCCACGTAATCAACCCGTTGGCTCGTTACAGATTATGTTCATTACTTGGCTACTTCATCCCGCATTCCTTTTCCTTGTCTCAACCATGGTCCTGGGTTTCATAATCTAGGCCTTTTATTGGTCCACAGAGATGACGCCCGTGCCCTGTTACGAATTCCAGCACTCGGTTGCAACAATACGACATGTGGGGGACGGAATCACCCGGATATCGAAATATTCGACAAACGACATATAAAAAAAATGCAAGAAAGATGATTAAAAAGTGTGCATTACCATTGAGGTGCCACTGGTGAGTAGAGCAGTGTTTTCAAATTGTAAATACTCAATGTATTCAAGAAAATATGCGAGATCAAAATTTCGAGTTGAAGCCAAACCCTTGCGTTTCTGGGGTGGCTCGCCCACTTTGGCCCGGGACTCCGGGTCACTTTGTCCCCCACTTGACGAATAACCCAGTTCGTCCCATATTTAAACTTCGTCCATCGGTACTCGGTAGTTAACTTCTTGAGCAAAGAGAGAACATTGGATGAAGACTGTCAAAGGTGACCTGTAAAGGAATTCAAAAGTTTTGAATGCATTTTACTGTAAAATCAAAATAAATAAAAAAAGCCTTCCACCTTAGTTGACTGGAAAGAATATTGTTGCACTGCGACAAGACGGCAAGTTGGACTCTGAAAATCCCGGCACGAATAAAAAAGCACAGGGTTCATCCAATGCGCCCTCAGCCCGAGAGAGATTTCCTAGTTCGGTTCGCGGATCATGTTGGCCGATCAGAGGAGAGAGAAAAGATTTTTAAACGAATTGTGACAGCATGAAAAATCATATCGAAGAAAAAGCTCGGGCAGAAAAGATCTTCGCCGGATCAGTTGTCGAACCGGTGGTTGTGTCAAACCCTTGTCAATCGGTTAGGAACCCCATTTTCCAAGAATCATCGCTCATCAGTGGTTGGTTGATTGTGGACTCATGGTCGGTCGAGGCCTAGTTCCATCTCGCTAGTCGTCATCAACTTTGTCTGTCACGCCCACAAGAGAGCCTTTGAGAGTCTTGGAGCCAAGCTTGGGGGTTGAATACAGACATTTTAAAAATCCAGTTGTTCCCACCTTTTCTGCCAGTTAGTCGATTACTGAATCTCCCCGCTGATCAACGAGTTTCTTTTTTTGGGGCAAAAGTTGAGACGAAAGTGTTATACCGTTCATCTCCCACTGTAAGCCACTACAGAATTCCACAATACCGTACCTACAGCACGGTACAAAAACGCAATGGCGCTACGAGCCGCCCTATTCCTGCTCGCGACAGCACCGGTGCACAGTGCCCTTGTCCCGCCAACAAAGATCGGCGGCGTCAAGTTTCCGTCGCTGCTGGACGCGACCATAGACGATCTCGCACAGGGCCTGCAGGACGGGCTTTTCACATCGGTAGACCTTGTCAATGCCTACCTGACTCGAATCGACGACGTTGATGAATATTTCAAGTCTGTCACCGAAATAAATCCAGATGCACTTTTGATAGCCGCCCAACAAGATGCAGCTCGAGAAAGGGGCGAGGTCAAGGGGCCATTACATGGAATCCCGATCCTCCTCAAAAACAACATCGCCACGGCGGACAAGATGAACAACACTGCGGGCTCGACGATACTATTGGGCGCCAAGGTACCTAGGGATAGTTTTGTTGTAAAAAGGTTGAGGCAGGCTGGGGCCATCATCCTCGGCAAGGCAAACCTCAGTCAATGGGCCAACTATCGTGGCAGCTATCTCGCCAGCGGGTGGAGCTCTCATGGTGGTCAATGCCTCGGTGCTTACGTTCCCGAACAGGAACCGAGTGGAAGCTCGAGCGGGAGCGCTGTGGCGGCGGCGCTGGGGTTGGCTGCCGGGACTTTGGGAACCGAAACGGACGGGTCCATCATCTCTCCATCGGCATACAACAGCATCGTTGGCCTCAAGACGACGGTCGGGCTGACGTCGCGCGACTTGGTCATCCCCATCAGCGAGCATCAGGATACCGTAGGTCCAATGACGAGGACGGTCAAGGACGCTGCGATCCTCCTGCAGGCGATTGCTGGCGTCGACTTTAACGACAACTACACGTCGGCCATACCAGGTCCAGTTCCCAACTACGTGGCAGCCTGCGACAAAGGCAAGCTGAAGGGTGCGAGGATTGGACTGCCAACAAACTTGCTGGAGTATATTTCTGACCAGGGCTACGGGGCCGAGCTCCAAGCCTTCTATGCCGCCTTGAACGTTATCCGCGACGCCGGGGCGGAGGTTGTCAACGAGGCAAACTTTACAAGGATGAATGACCTGATCAATTCCAACAACGAAGCCATCGTCATGGACACGGACTTTATATCCAACATTGCCACATACCTCTCCCAACTTTCCACCAACCCTAATGACATTACCAACCTTTACCAGATCCGCGGACACACTCAGAGCTCGGCCGTGGAGGAATGGCCACGCAGGGACACTTCGATTTGGGACAATGCTCTCGATCGAGGCTTCAACAACACAGACATCAGGGCGTGGGAGGCATACCAGTGGAACCTGGAAGTCGGGACAGAGGGCGGCGTCATTGGCGCCCTGGACAGACATAACCTGGACGCCATTGTACTGCCGACTTCGTGGGCCTATCGCTGGTGTGCCATCATTGGCTGTCCTGTCATTACCGTGCCGCTGGGATTTTACCCAGAAGACCAGAAGGTGTTGTACAATCCTGGAGGGCTTGTGGAATATGGGCCTGGTATACCGTAAGTCTTGATCTCTAGTGGTCTCTTGTCAAGGAATGTTGCTTACATGTTTACATGTTGACTAACACAATGCTCATATAGATTCGGGTTTGCCTTTTTGGGTAGACACTTTAGCGAAGAAAAGCTCATCGGTATGGCGTATGCCTTTGAGCAGTTAACAAACATCCGCGATAAGCGGCCGCCTTTTATAGTTCCCAAGCACGACATACATGACTTTGCAGGGAAGGGAGTTATCATGGACATGTGGAGCCAAGACATGACGGATTTATGAGTATTATACCCTTAATTATTAATATTAAACTATGAGCGTTCACACATTCGTCTCCCTCATCAAACATCTCCTGAATCAGTGCGTGCAATAGCCCCAGCCTCACAGCTTTTCCTTCCATTCGTCCAACCACACCTCAACAAAGTTCACCATCTGCATCTGCGTCCCCGACACGCTCAGGGGTGGAAAGTACCCCGGCACCGTCTCGTTGGGGAACACTCCGTTCTCATCCCAGTGGTGCACTGCCTTGGGCATCAAGAAGACGGGCTCGTCGAGCGTAGAGTTGCGCACCGTCTGCCCGATGGCATGGACACCCGCGGCCCTCCAAGGATCCCACTCGCCGTCGACAAAGGCCAGGCGCGGGTAGCTAATGTCGAAGCCGCCGTACTTGTTGATGTTGGCGACGTCGGCCTCTCCCGTCAGGTTGAAGGCCTCTCTGCAGGTGATGGTGCTGTACTCGAGGTCGATCATGCGCGAGATGAGCGGGAGCTGGTCCTCGGGCACCCCGGATCCGGTCTGCAGGTAACCCCACTCGGTGCAGACCTGGTACTGCCACAGCCGCCAAGTGTCCCTGAGGGTGGCGCTCTGGTACGAGGCAGAGTTGTAGCTGTCAAAGCAGGTCGACTTGTCCCGGGCCGTGCACCGCGAGACGGTCGTCAGGTTGACGTAGCCGATGTAGTTGAGCATGCGGGTCTCGAGCACGTCCAGCTCGTCTCCGTACCCGCCCTCGGTGATGATCTCGCGCACCGCGTCCCGCTTGGCCGTCGTGGCGGGGTAGATGACGTCGTCGGACGAAACGTTGCGGCAGTACTGGAAGAAGCTGTCGGTGCTGCTGCTGGTGGCCGGGTCCCAGTTGTAGCTCTGCAGCCCGTAGATGCCGCCGTTGATGGCGCTGGCAAAGTCGGGGTTCTCCTTGACGAACTCGAGGCCGAATGCCGCCTTGACCTTTTGCGAAATGGTGTCGTTGCCTGCCTTGCCCAGGAGGAGGGTGTCGATGACGTGGGTCAATTTTTGCGTAGTCTCGACGCACTCGGTTGGGCCGTAGACCATCGCCGCCTCAAAGTACTTCCAGTAGTCCCAGATGGCCTCAGGGACGCCAGACGAAGAGATGGCTCCCCAAAAGACCTCTGGGTATACCTTGCGCAGAAAGGCTACAAAAGCACCGGCATAGGAACCACCATATGCGATCCAGGGGGTGACTGCAGGGCTGAGATCGTAGTCCTCTAGACCCTTGAACTTGACGTTCTGTGCAAAGTAGGCCGTGTCTGCAAGGGCCTGCTCGGTGGTCAGGAAACGGAGGTTCTCGGTGCTGAAATCAGGAGTTGGAACGCTGGTGCCATAGTATCGGTGCTCGAGAATAACTCCTACTCCGCCGAGTGCCTTGGCCATGATGTAGACGATGCCCTTTTGCAGGAACGGCAGCCTGCCGACGCCGCTGGTCTCGCCGGCGCTGAGCACAATCACAGGACCACCGGGTTTGTAGAACTGCGCATCGAACCAGTACCTGAGAGGAAAAGTCCCGTTGCTGTGAGGCTCGTACTTGGTGTCGTTGTGGTAGTGGTCGATGGGGACCGACAGGTTATACTCGGGGTATCGAGTTGTCAGGGGGATACCCGAGCTTTGTCGACGAGCGATTTGAGACTGGGGATGGTCAGCACATGAAACCAAAGCAACAGAGAAGCAATCGAGTTCATACCTCATGTGTTCGCTCATAACGATCGATTGGAGATTCGGGAAACCTCTCCAGCGCATTCGACACAGAGACCAGTGCCACAAGGGCGGTGGCTATTTTACCGAGAGAAATCATGGCGACTGATCATACGAAGCTGAACCGGAGAAGAACATTGGTAAAGACAGACAGGCCACGGCCTGGACCTTTATTTACATTGCCAACAGCAGATGGTACGATGCCCTTTCTTCGCTACCCCTCACGGCAAAAAAATAAAATGACGCCAGTATTGACCATCACCTACCGGATTTTGATTACCAGGATATAAGTCGAGTTACATTTCCAATCATCACGCATGCAGACTAGTCCAAAGATGGAAGGTCGGGAAATTCGGCCCATGGTTGCATCCGCAAACGGATCCATTTGAAGCAAGGGACCATCTCATGACGCATGCCGATAACGACTCGCCTGCCGTTGAGCTATTGGATGTACCATTTTATTTTTCGGGGGCTGGAGATCAACATGAAAACTTGCAAAAGCTTGTTGTGTGAATAACAGCCTGTTGTGCTGAATGAAGTAGTTCTATTGCACTGACCGTCACAAAAGAAACCCAATTGCGGACATGTCAGCTACGAGCAGTCAATATTTGAACCATTCATTCCCGACTGTCCAAGACACCCCTTATAAACTCCTCCACCTTGGTGAATTTGTAATCGGGCAACAGCTTGTTCCACTCATCCGATGCCGCAAACACCTCGGCCTTGATGGCCATGGCAAACCGTGTGACGGTAAAGTCCTTCTCGGCGTCGGTCATATCCTTGGGGACCGAGGGATGGTCTGGTAAAGGTCTCCACGAAGTTTTGAGAATTCCTGCCTCGAGGTCCTTCATGTCGAGCTTGTCCACATGGAACGGACCTGATGATACTTTCTATTAGTTGCATGCTTAGCACAAGTCAATTGAAGTGAGACAAAATCCGGACTTGCCGTAGATACGCTCTCCCAGAGCAAGCAACTCTCCCAAGGTAATATCCTCACCACGGATACCACCGACGACCGGCCATTCTCCCTCATACTCGACCGCAAGGGTCATAACCGTGGCGAGGTCGCGTACGGTGGTCATGGTCAGGCGAGCGTTCTCACTCCCCTCGGCGACGATGACACGGCGGTTGTGAAAGTCTAGATTCATCTCAAAAGCCTTGACATGCTTGCTAGTCTGGTGTGGATAGACGAGGTAGTTGGTGAAGATGCCGGGCTGGAAAAGGCAGTACTCGAGAACCTTTTTGTCCTTGTTCACCTCCTCGAGGTACTCCCGCATGGCCTTCTTGTATTGATACCAAGGTACGGGATCGAGGTTCCAACCAAGCCACTCGCTGGGAGCGAAGCGCTTGACTCCAGCCTGGATCGAAGCATCGACGAGGTTCCGCTGCTCGTCGCTCTTCGGAGTGCCACCCGTCATGCCTTTCGCTGAGATGACAAACGAAAGGACGGTGTGGACGCCTCGGAGGAGGGAAGTGAGCTGTGAGACGTCTTTGTAGTCGGCATGGACCCAAGTCACGCCATCTGGGGCGGGTTCAGTGCCGTCGGGGAACTTGACAGTTGTCAACGGCTGTTGGAGAGAGGTAGAGATATTGTTTTGCATGCATGAACATCATACCTTGCGAGTAAGGAGAAGGATTTCGTGCTTCTTGGTTGCCGCAAGAGCATCTGCAATCTCCTGACCAACTCCTGAACAGCAGTTAGTAGATGTGACCAAGTGGAGGTAGGGAATTCGTACCGCTCGACCCGCCGGCGATGGCAATTTTGACCATTTTGAAAGGCTAAGAAAATAAAGTGTAAAGCAGTGCGGGCGTAGAGAGCTTTTGCTTTGTTTACTGCTGTATTTGTTTTGCTGCTTGCTGTTCTGAGTTGTCCACGGTATAGGTATTTCAAGGTGGTCGTGGATGCTTGTCTTATACTGGGCAATCTGCTTCAAGGGTTAGGGTTTAAGGCCTCCTCAATTCGTCCGCCGCGTCCGGCGGAACAAGCTTAGGCTGACCTGACCAATGCTGATGCTTAAGTATTGCTCATTCCGCCGCATTCGACCGCCGAAACCCAGGTTTAATCCGGTCAACACCTCCCATAGTTTCCTCCGCCGTCCTTAGCTGATATCCAGCAACCATGGCAAATCTATCCGGATTACAGGAGTCAAATGTGACACCGCTAGTCAAACGGCGCAAAATCAGAAAAGGAACACAGAGTTGCTGGGAATGCAAGCGGCGGAAGATGCGCTGCACTTTCGACAATTCTGGCGCCGTATGCGTTGCGTGTCAGCGACGGGGGAGTGCCTGTATCGGTCAGGATCTCCCCGAAGAGCAGGTTGGGGTATCCATGGCTGCCAGATTGAAGCAGATGGAGGCATCCATTGAGGCCCTTGCCCAGGTCATGTCACCTGCCGTAACTCCCGATGCGACATCGACACCACAACCTGCACGCGCGGGGACAACACAGCCGACAATAGATTCTGTTAATCTGGAATTGTTCGAAACCACACCCGAGCTTACGCAGTTGTCGTGCCAGCTTGTGTCGGCTTGGCCTACCGGTGATTCCTTTGCAGATATCCTGGCTCTCCCCGTCTCAGCAGGACCACTACTCCACGCCGCCCTGGCATGTACACCACCTTCCAGCGCATACTACCAAGCAAAATTGCCATCCTCAACACGCGATATACTTCGAACCCCAAAGGAAACATGGCACCCAATCACTATCGCTAGGAGTCTTCTCATTCTGGCCATATTCCTAGACTGTGGGCCATCTCCCCGGTTTAATCACATCAAGGATCGCGCTCTCAAGGCCGCACAGAGATGCATATCTGGCGACACCGACCTTTTGGGGTCAATTGAGGGAATAGAATGCATCTTTCTACTGAGCCAGAGTGAAAACATATCTGGAAACCTACGTCGGTCTTGGCTGTCAAACAAAAGGGCCATGGCATTGGCTCAAATGATGGGTCTTGATCGATGCAAAATAGGCCAACCAGTCAAACAAGGCATCAAGTTCGTCCACGGCGATACTCATAACCGAGTTGATCTCGAATATATTTGGTTTCGTATTGTAATGTCGGACCGCTACCTCTGCCTCATGCTCAATCTACCACCAGGAACAACCGACAACCGCTTCGCCTCCCCCGAAGCTCTAGCTACGTGCAGTCCTATCGAAAGACTCGAGCGACTGGAATGTGCCGCTGCAGGGCTAATGCTTCAGCGTGAGACCTGCACAGAATCCATGGCAACTACCATTGAGGTCGACAAGATGTTGCAACAAGCGGCGGCCTGTATGCCCACTCAGTGGTGGCTGATACCGACTGAAAAAGGTGAAGCCCTTACATATCAAGATCGAGTCAAGGTTATGTACCAGTTTACACACTATTATCTCCTCGGTCAGGCCCACTTGCCCTACCTTTTGAGTACATCGACAGACAGCAGACATATCTGCAGCAAAATCACCGCCGTGAATGCGAGCAGGGAGGTGCTGTCCCGTTTTGTGGCCTTTGACGAGCATGATGCTTCTCATCATTGCCACGGAATAGGATTTCTGACATTTACAGCCATAACGGCACTGTGTGTGGCCCATATTGATGTTCGACGACAACCAGCATCAAAATCCTCATTCGGTTTCCTCTCCCATCAGCGACCTGGCGACAGAGGCTTGATGGAACGGGCGGTTGATAGGATGAGAGGATCTGAACGACCCCTAGCCATCAAAACAGTTGAGATTCTTGAGAAGCTGCTTGCCATCGAGGCATACTCGGCTGGAGGAACGAGCTATAGCGCGAATTCCAACCCACACTCGGACGAGGAAGACGAATGCAGTGGAAATGTCAATGGCGGCATGGATGACAAACTCCGCATTCATATTCCATACCTTGGTACAGTCGAAATACGAAGAGCGCCGGATTTCGAGCAGGTTCCAGGAATAGAAACCGGCAATCAGGGAACAGAACCTGGCAACATGAATGGCCAAACACCCGCCGGGTTAAATTGGACCCAGTGGTCAGACACTACCTTGCTCGATAGCGCCGCTGGCACGGCAAATGACCCTTCACAGAACATTCTTCCAAGCTTGGCAGCCGGTATCGACGATTGGGCAATGCAAGGTGTAGACATGGCTTTGTTCGATCGCCTCATCCGTGGCGTAGACGATCCAGCCTCGCAAGTTTCGTCGTGGCTGCATCTTCAGGAGGACAACTCGATTTGACAGCATCACATCAACTGTAATTTTTTTACCACTGCCCCAACTCGTCGGATGTTTCTTTATCCCGTCGGGCCGCGGGTTTATTCCACGAGGCAAATTGACACGCCTGTGCAGTTTACTATGCTAGGTAGTCTGGAAGTGGCTGAGCCTAACCTGTTGGGGCGAGACTGTTGGCACTAACCGCTATCCGATGCCTTGCGCCCCTTCGTCATTTTCTTCACGTTGGAATCGCTCGTATTCCACAATATTCGTGTCGAGAAGAGCTTTTCCATGTACTAAGTTCGGCAAAATCGAGCACTATCGTCTTGGCAGGTTGGTTACAGAGAAGTTTATGTGGCGCACAGACTAGGGGATACGATCAGAGGGATCCAGGGGCATCAGGCCATGGGCTCCGCGCTAAAGAGGATGGTGCAAATCGATCTCTAATCCTGAATAAGGTACTAGATAGGGTGCTGATGGCATGTTGCTTTAGACTAACGTTGCGTACCCCCTGTTCGGCACGCCCCCTGTTCGGCACCCTGAAAATCTAACGACGAAATGCCTACTT
>JAVHJQ010001546.1:0-17345 GCA_031306095.1 Pyricularia sp. CD86 | reverse complement strand
ACACAAAAAAAAAAAAAAAAAAACAAGGGCGGCACCGACCTTTGTCAACTCCTTCTCCTTGGTCGTGAGCAATCCCTCCACTTCGCTCACCCGCTTCTCTTTCTCCTTGATCTTCTTCTCCAGATCTTCAACCTTGGTCTGAACCTCGTGGAGTTTGCCCTCGGCCTCCATGACCTCCGCCGCCTTGGCGGTGACGTTCTTCTCGAGCTCCTCCCGGAGCGACTGCAGTTCCGTCGTCTTGGCCTTGCTGGCCTTCATCAGGTCCACCTCGAGCCGGCTGATGGTGGCCTTGAGGTCCGCGAGCGCCGCCTCGCTGCGACGCTGGGCCCGCTCCAACTCTGCCGCCGACGACTTCTTGACCTGCTCCGTCTCGCGCTGCGCCCGTTCCGCCTCCGCCTCGGCCGTCTTCTTCACCTTGTCCACCTCCGCCGCCGCCGCGCTCTTGGCCTGATCCAGCTGCCGTCTCAGCTCATCCTCGCGCGCCTTGTGCTGCCGCGCCAGTTCGTCCTCCTTGGCCTTTTGTTGCCGCTGCAGCTGCTCAATCTGCCTCCGTAGTTCGTCCTCGCGCAGTTGGTGCTGCCGCTGCAGCTCGTTCTCGCGTGCTTGGTGTTGGATCTTAAGCTTGGCTATCTCCTCTTCGTGCAGCTTCTGCAGGGATTCGTTGACCGTCTTGAGTCTTGCGATCTCTCCCACCTGCGACTCCTTGGTCCTCCTGTGATCGGCCTGCTCCTGCCCCAGCTGGCCATCCAGAGATGCGACCTTGAGGCGCGCTTCTTGGAGCTCACGATCCCTCTCCTCGAGCTGCGATCGCAACCCGTCGACTAGTTCCCGCGAAATTCCTTTCTGGACACCGTTGGACACCACTGATATCTCCAGCCCTGGCTCCCGATCGATCGCCCTCAGAATCCGGCTGTAGTTGTCCTTGAAGAACTCTATGAAAGACGCGTCGAAAAACACATCTGGATGTTTCTGTCCCGAGGATGGGTCGAATCGCTGTGGCAGGACCTCATAGTCTCGCACGAACGGGTGACTCCTTAGATTGCTCAGTTTCTCAATGTACTTTTCCCGTCCCATGCGTTGCAGCAGAATCGGCTGCAGCGTCGCCCTGGGTATTGGGGAGTCCTTGGTGGAAAACTCGTAGGCGACGCCCAAAAGCATTGCGCAGAGGCCCTGTACTATCGCTGCATCAGCCGAAGCTTTGATCACGGCGTTGATCAGCCCCTGAATATTGCTTCCCTCTCCCAGAAAGTCGTTGACCCCGTCAATGTCCTCAAACAGCCAGCAGAGAAGCAGCATCAGACTGCCGATCAGCACCCTCTCGTCGTCGCCTCTCGTCAGCCCCAAGATGAGATGCGCCGTGATCATCTGGATGCTCGTCACCACTTCCTCACCGCTCTCCTCCTCACCCTCGGTGACGCCCATCGCCAGCGCTTTAGACTCTGGGCTGTCGATAATTAGGTGCAACATGATGACGGCGGCAAACCAGTACCGATACGGGTCCGAGGGTGACTCGTCGGCCGGCGATCGCAGGAGAGTCGTCAGCACATTGGCGGTCTCGTCGGCCCCTGACCGATGGCCCTCGATGGCCCGCGTGAGGAAATGTTGCCGCACCTCGGCGTGGCCATGAAAATATGCCTTTATGCAACCGCACGCTGCGAAGCGGAGGTTAAAATCCTGAGCCGACTGCACACTGAGCGTCAGGTCCAACAGGCCGTCTATCACGTAGATATTGGCAACGCCATTGGCCTTCTTGTCAGCCGGCGGTAATTGTTGCGGGCCGAGCGGGGCGGGGACCTGCAGCTGGGCAAAGTTCTCTTGGAGAGCGGCGTTGCCTCTGATGATATCAGCACATGTGATGAGGGCCTGGCGGTGCGAAATTCGTATTTTCCATTAGAACCAGATCTATTCAAACTCAAAGTCTGCGCACAAACAACATAGCTGCAACCACTCACCTCTGCCTTGATCTGGGCGTCTGCATGGTGCATAAAGCCCAGCTGGAGCGCGTGAAACAGTAGTCCATGATGCCACAGCGCAGCTTGGTTCTGGGGCGTGCCCACCGACCCAGCAACCAGGAACAACCGAACAACAGCCAGCAGCGCATACACGTTCCTATTCCGCTGCTCCTCGGCCCAGGATGCGATCTCGTGTTCGCCGTCGTTTCCATCCTCGTACGCCGTCCTGAGCAGTTTGGTCAACTGAGGTATGCAGCCAGTCTCCCTAAATAATGTCTGGTTGGATGGGTTAAGCCGCAGCAGGTTGGCCAGGAGGATCAGGCAGTCCTCCACTACGCGGGTTCCCAATGCCAGCCCGCCGTCTGCCGCAACCACCTTGAGGATCCGCTCAAAGGCGCTTTCAAACGCCACCAGCTTCTGTATATCCGGGTTCGTCGGGGTCAGGTAGGTAAGGAGCGTGATTGCTTCATTACGTACAGCCTCCCTTGTGTCGTCGAGAATGGCGACTAGGCGTGGGATTCCGAGGGGCGCGGTGAAGACACACTCCTCTGTGCGCTCGGTGCGGGCCGAAAGGATGGCGGTCAACAGCTGCAGCGAGTACAGCCTGGCGTAAAAGTCCGGGGTCTCGAGGAAGTCAAGCAATAGTGTGATGTTCTCCTGACGCTGGGTGAACTCGTCAGCCAGCCAGAGGGCGATCTCGTCCGAGGCTTCGGGGCTGTCCTGGTTCGGGCTGAAGAGCATCAGCAGCGTCTCGAGCACGACCTTGACAGTATCGACATCCTCGCCATCCTTGGCGAGGCTGCCGATCAGGCTGCGCAACGCGCCCGAGGCCACCGACGCAGGATATTGCTTGGCGAAACTGCGAAGGCCCAGGATTGCGGCCCGCCGGTCCTCTAGCAGCGTCGATGAGCCCAGGCGCTCGCTCAGCACCGAGATGGTCTCGCCCACCGACTGCTTCGCCGGGGCGGCTGGCATGGAGAACATGGTGGGTGACCGCGGTGGATATTCTTTTTTTTTATTTTTTTGGGGGGAGGTTAATGTTCGGTTCGGGTTTTGCTACGAGGATGGTCTTCGAGGGGAGAATTGGTACGGCGCCATCAGGGTTTTGTACAAGATGATTAAGAGCAGGATGTTTGGTCTGGAGATTTCATGTACTTGTACTATGGCTATGGAGCTGCCATACTTGCTAAAGAGCAAAATGAAGGTGGACAAAAATCGAATTGGAGGCTATGCGTATTTCACTTCCAAGGGCTAGGTACCTATGATAAGGTAAATAGTGAACAGATATGTGAGGTATTCCAGTCGAGACCGTTGACCTCCTCGATGTAACTTTCAATGGGCCAAATTTCCACGAGAATGACAAGGCAGTGGACACCTTTTGGATGTTGATTGATGCATGCAATTCTACTTTTAGCAGGCTTAAGAGCTGGAAATAAATCTTTAAGCTGTGAAGAACACCATGCAAGCTAGACCAAATCCGGCACTAGACCCCACCACAACCTAAGCAAGACCCTTCAAAGATGCCTGCAGCTCGCCTTCACCGCCCGCCTAGTGCAGAAAGAATGCAACAATGAATTTCGAGTTCTTTGCGCGCGCGCGCGCGTCGGCAGAAACCAGACCCCCATTCAATTAATTCCATCCATTCCATTACCCGATTTCCTCTTCCATCACTAGCCCTCCTCGCCTTGCACTTGACAACCCATCAAGGCGAAGAGCATCATATTATAGTTACAAGTCGCAAATATGGGTATCCCAGCGGCTTTCCGGTGGTTATCCACCAAATACCCCAAGATCATCTCGCCGGTGATCGAGGATAAGCCTGTTGAAATGGGTACGTCGTCTTGTGCTGACTTGACCGAACACTTGAGCGCGCGCGCTGTTCAAGTTCCCCTCCGCGATTCTACCACCAACCAACACCTTGTCGCATTCTATAACTAACCAACTCATTTCAAAATACAGAAGATGGCACCTCTATTCCCGTCGACATCACAAAGCCAAATCCAAATGGCGAAGAGTTCGATAACCTTTACCTGGACATGAACGGCATCGTCCATCCCTGCGCCCATCCCGAGGACAGGCCAGCACCCCAGGATGAGGAGGAGATGATGTTGGAGATTTTCAAATACACAGACCGCGTCTTCAACATGGTCAGGCCTCGCAAGGTTCTGATGATTGCTGTTGGTAAGAACTTGAAATGCCATCCCCAGACAAATGCTTGCCGTACACTAACCCTGTTGAACCAATCCTAGATGGTGTCGCTCCTCGTGCCAAAATGAACCAGCAGCGATCGCGTCGCTTCCGATCCGCCCAGGAAGCCAAAGAAAAGGCCGAAGACAAGCTGGAGCTCCTCAAGCTTCTGAAGCAACAAAAGGGCGGCGACGTCAGTGCCGAGACCCTCGAAAGCGTCACAAAGAAAGCCTTTGACACCAACTCCATCACACCTGGCACACCATTCATGGACATCTTGGCCGGTAGTCTGAGGTATTGGTGCGCGTACAAGCTCAACACAGATCCGGGCTGGGCCAACGTCAAAATTATCATCTCGGACGCGACAGTGCCCGGAGAAGGAGAACACAAGATCATGGACTTTGTGCGCTCGCAACGATCATCGCCCGACCATGACCCCAACACGCGACACGTCATCTACGGCCTGGACGCCGATTTGATCATGTTGGGACTGGCTACTCACGAGCCTCACTTTCGTGTCTTGCGTGAGGACGTCTTCTTCCAGCAAGGCAAACCGAGGCTGTGCAAACTTTGCGGCCAGAAAGGCCACGATGCGCAGCAATGCAAGGGAGAGGTTAAGCAGAAGGAAGGCGAGTTTGATGAGAAGCAGAACGCCGAGCCATTGAAACCTTTCATCTGGCTCCACGTGTCTATTCTGCGCGAGTACCTGAACGTTGAGCTCTACGTTCCGGACTTGCCGTTCCGCTTTGACCTAGAGAGGGCCGTGGACGATTGGATTTTTCTTTGCTGTTTCGTCGGCAATGATTTCCTACCCCACTTGCCCGCACTTGAAATCCGAGAGAATGGTATCATTACTTTGACCTCGATCTGGAAACAGAACCTGCCGCGGATGGGCGGGTACGTCACCAAGGACGGCCATATTGACCTGGAGCGTGTCCAATACATAATGGATGGCCTAGCGAAGCAAGAGGACTCCATTTTCCGGAAGCGTAAGGAACAGGAGGACCGCAGGGATGCCAACGCCAAGAGGCGCAAGATGCAGGATGACAGAGCTAAATGGGGAAACAACAGTGCCAACGGACCGCACGTCTCGGAGCCTCCCAAGGCAATCACTCATGACATGGTGGTCAACCGTGCCGCTGCACAGACGGATGCTAACGTCGCCAATAAGAGCGCAGCAAGCATGCTGAAAAGCCAGTTGAAGGCTATGCAATCCCAGGCTCCCGAAGCCAGCGCTCCTGAGACTCCAGTCAAGGAAGGGGCCGCTTCTGAAGAAACCACCCCTGCTTCAGCTCTTGGCAAGCGCAAGGCTGCCCTCATGGAGGATGGCGACACCCCTACTCCCAACAGCCCTACTCCTGGAACGCCGGCCAGTGGAAACGGCGAAGCGGTCGACACTGTGAGGCTCTGGGAGGACGGATACACAGATCGTTACTACGAACAAAAGTTCCATGTCGACCCAAAGAACGTTGAATTCCGCCACAAGGTGGCGCACGCTTACGTCGAGGGTCTTGCCTGGGTTCTTCTCTACTATTTTCAGGGATGCCCGTCTTGGGAGTGGTTCTACCCGTACCATTATGCACCATTTGCTCAAGATTTCGTTGGTCTGAAGGACCTCGAGATATCGTTTGAAAAGGGCAGAAAGTCCAAGCCTTACGAACAGTTGATGAGCGTCCTGCCGGCCGCATCACGCGATAACCTACCCCCTATCTTCCATGATCTCATGACCAAAGAGGACAGCGAGATTATTGATTTCTACCCTGAAGATTTTGAGGTAGATCTGAACGGCAAGAAATTTGCCTGGCAGGGCGTTGCGCTTCTGCCTTTTATTGAGATGGACCGGCTGCTTGCTGCGGTCCAAGCCAAGTACCCAGAGCTGACCGCTGATGAGGCGGCCAGGAACGGTCTTGGCAGGGACGTACTTATCATTTCGGATGCTCATGCGCCTTTGTATGACGATCTTATTACGAATTTCTATTCGAAACGTCAGACAGGTTCGACCTATAAGCTTGACCAGAAAAATAGTGACCTGCTGGCTGGGGTTGTGGAAAAACTCCCAGACTATCTTCCTCATGGTGCTCTTGTGTATCCTTTGGAGAGGAAATGCATGCCGGACGTCGAGTATGACCGGTCACTAACGTACGTTTATCCCCCGACTCTACTGATTTCATCGAAAATGTGCAAAGCTAACAATCATATACTACAGAGTTTATTATGACATGCCCCAAGCTGTCGCTCACAAGTCAATGCTCCTTCGTGGTCTGAAGATGCCTACACCTGCACTAACCCGTCACGACATTGATGACTTGAAGAACAAGATGCGCGGCGGTGGAGGCCGCGGTGGATACGGCGGCGGTCGCGGTGGTGGTGGTTACGGTGGAGGTGGCAGAGGCGGTTACAATGGGAACAATGGGAACAATAGTAACGGCGGCCACCGGAATGGTGTCGACTCGTACAACCAGCGCGACCAGCGTGGAGGCAGACCCCCTCAGCATCAGTCTTGGCAGCCTCCTCCCCCAGGATCGGCCGGTTTTGGTATGGGCGTGCCGCCCCCTCCTCCCCCCGCTCACCACTATGGAGGCCACGGTGGAGGCTACAACGATAGGCATGCGCAGCAGGGCTACCCCCCAAGTTACCCACAATACCCACCCCCAGGCCAAGGATATCCCCCAGCCTATCCTCCGTCATACGGACCGCCACCGGGACAGTACGGTAGTGGTGGTCATTATCCGCCGCCTCCTCCCGGTCACAACCAGTCATACCGTCCCGATGATCGTGGCTATAGGGGTGGCTACAACGGCGGTAGGGATAGAGGACCTCCACGAGGTGGTGGTGGTGGTGGCGGTGGTGGCAGAGGAAGAGGAGGATATGGGAGGTGAGATTGTCATTGACAATGGTACGCTTTTGTGGGATTATAATTTGGCAAGAAGCATCATATGTCTGCCTCATGTAGATTTTTGTCTGGAAGTTTTTAAGGCGGTAAAACCGGGCGTGGACCATGGTTAAATTGAATGAGGATTTTAAGGATGGGAGACGACGCAGGACGCGATCCAATTTAGTGACTTGCACAAGCTGAGTCGTATAGGATTTGTTCGCAATTGGACACGGACTGGTCCATCTGCGGCTGGCCATCAAGGAATGAATTAACTACTATCACTTAAGCTCATTGGCAAACTGAATTTGGTGTTCCTGGTGGGCCTGAGAATGATCAGCCTGCCTGGAATGTCTCGCGATGGAACAGACCATGTTGCCGTGTAAACATTTCCAGCCTTGTCTGATTTAAGTCCGAATTTTCAGTCCACCTGTCGTTTCATAGGTACGTGGTACTGAGCCTAGTGACAGCTCGGTTCTCCCACTGACACGTCAATGTTTTTTTTTTTTTGACAGCCTGCCATTGGCTTTGTCTGGTTTACTTTGACGACAAGCTCAGCCTGGGTTACATCAATACTGTGTCTTGCGTGATTAGACGTGGGTACTTTCTGGTACTACCTCATACCTTCGCATAACTACCTACCGACAAAAGTAACCAAATTCAAGTGAAGATCATCAGGGCAGATCGATTGAAGCGGTTCCGTTTACTACAGCAGGTACCCGTGGTAGAAAAGGTCTTGCCATTGAAACCCACCTACCTATGCAGGCCTGTCGCTAGTTTTAGGTCTATTCTAGATAGTTGCACAAAACATAAAATGACTCGAGATAAGTAAGGTACCTACCTACCTACCTATTCAATATGAGGTGACAACGGCAAGGTAAAGTAAGGTAGGTACTGTGCCTAGGAGGCTTAACTATGCCCAACATAATCATAATCGTAGTTTCGATTGAGCTTTTGTACCTAACCCCTCCCCCACAACGGCCAAAGCTTGCCTCCACTCGTACGTTAGGTTGTTAAGGACAGGGGGGAGGGGTCTTCACAGATTGCGATTGGCGACTTGCTTTTATCGATCCATCAAATGTTTGCGACGAAACGACCAGCCATTTAGCCTTTTGGACATCAACACGGCTGCTCTCCCACCACACACATAACTACCTATCTACCTACCTTACTTACTAAACAGCACCTACCTACTCCACCCGCCCTAGCCGTCTATCTCGCTAGTCCTTCTCTGCACACGACCGAAGCTTCAGCAAAGACTAACCTAAAGTTCCGCTGCCGCTAGCTGATAATCCTTCTCACTGACGGGGACTAATCGAAACCGTAACCCAACCAAAGCCAGGGCATCCATTCCTTACCGCAATTGGCACCTGTCCGCCCCTCCGTCCCCTTCCCTTACAAGACCGGCCTGCAACACATAAAATCATGATCACGGCGAGGTAGCCAGGCTGCCCGTTTCCGAGTCCGAGTCAGCGTCCGGTCCGGCATAATCACTGCCCCGGCTTCCAGCTATGAACGGCGACACGGGTCTCGTGGGCTGCCTGGTGGAAAGGCTCACGACTCGGGTATGCTGATGCTGCTTTGCGTTTTCTATTTCTGCTTATGTCTTTACTTCTCTTCTCTCCTACCTAGCCTTGCTTTGCTAACCCACCTCCCTTCCTCGACACAGCTTCCGTATCGTACCGGCACCTGGAGCGAGGACATCGGCCAAGACGAAATCGTTGCTACAACCCGAGCCACACTCGTCAAGCTCAGCGCAACCTCCATCACCGGCGTTCTCGATGCCCTGTTGGGACTTTTGGTTGAACTCGCCCGCCCGTATCCAAATGTCACCTCGCATCCTCCCCACGTCCTCCTCTCCGAGATATACCTATTCGGTCTCGTCGCCGACTGTTGCGCCCACCATTGGGCCCGCCATGCCGCCCCTGGAGCTCCCCTGCTACCACGCGACCTGACCAATCTGCCGCCCCCGCAGCCCATTCCCAGCACACTGGTGCCCAGGATATTTGATTTTGTCAGGCTCTTCTTCAGCCCGCTGCCTAGCGACTACGTCCTGCCACCAAAAACCCTCCTCGACGAAGCGCATGCGTCCCTCACGCTCTCGACCCCGACTGGTGGCAAGTCCAAGTCTTTTGGCTCTTCACGGGTCACCAATGATGAGATGAGCAACAGTGAGCTGCTCGAGGCACACGCCCCCGCTCTCGAGGTCCAGGTGCGCACCATTATCGAGTTTGTGACGGCGTCCAACTGGTCTGCATCCTTTGACTGCTACCGAGCCGTAGTCTACAGCATCCGGTCCGCCGCCGCACCGGGAACCCAGGGCCAGGGAGGAGCATATCACATGCCCAACGATGACGAGCGCGCCGCCCTCGTTCTGCTGCGCATGGTTGCGTACTTTTGGGTTGACGCGCAGAAGCTTGGCCAGGTCGTGCAGGAGCTGTGCTCAAGTTTCTTACACTTCCGCAAGAACTTCCAGAACACCGTCGCCATCGTGGCGCCTCTCCTCATCTCGCGCTGGATCGATAGATTCCCTGGGGAGTTTGTGCAGCTGCACATAGCCCACAAACGCCTGGATGGCGGGGCTGACACGCTCTTTGACATGTCCCACACGGTTGTCGACAGCGGCAAGCGGAGAGCCCAGTTGTATCCGTTGCAGATGTCGTTACTTTTTCTGCTCCCTGACGTATTTGAGGTTGCAAGCAACCTTCGGGAGGCCAAGGGTGGCAGTTTGTCCAAGAAGGCTGGCTTTCTTGAAACTCTCAGAAAGTCGCTGCGCAACCGCAACGAGCAGGCTGCATACTGTCTGGTCTCGCTGCTTCGGGTGGCTCGTCACTTTGACGCAGAAAGCGACTCGGGCCTCGAAGCGGCGCTGCTCAGCTTCGCCATGGACGTACAGGATGAGGTGCGCGATTCCGTCTTCCGCAAGTTCCCTGTCGGGTCCGACAGCTCTCTCTTCGACCAGGACATACTCACCGCGGCCCTGGTGAGCCTTATGCATCTCAACTTTGACATATGTGTCGAGTCGCTGGCCCACGGGTGCCTAGCACCGTCGGCACCACAAAGCTTCAAAATCGCGGTCGTGCAGACCTGTACACACTTTGCCCGCTTGCAGGACGGCCACAGGTATCACAAGCTATTCACTGGTGCATCAGGCTTCATGCAAAGCCAGCTCGCAGCTGCCTCATCGCTGTTCACCGATGTGTTGATCCACGACCCGTCCATGCGGCGTAGAGGTTCGGAAGCAGGAGCGGCGTCTGTCAACATGATCATCAACATCCTGGAGTTTCTCAACGTATCGCCCATGGCCCTTTTTGCAGGCTCCTCGAGCAGCGACAAGGATGAGCGAGGGAAATTTTTCGAGGACAATTTCGAGGCCCTCTTCTTGTGTATGGTCGTCGCGGATGAGTCGGTACGGAGGCCGGCGGTCGGGGTGGCCCGGCGGCTCTTTGATGACGACATGATTGTCAGATCGCTCGCTTCGTCCAAGAGGATCGAGTCGAAAGAATACAAGAACAAGTTCTGGAGGTTGACGTAAGCTTCAATTCCCCTGTGTACCTCCTCATGTTCCAGCTTCTTCTTGTTGTCTTGCGGGGAATAGGAAGTGAATACTTGGCGGTTTTGGCTAACTACAGAATCCTTAGATCTCTTGTGTTGACGTCCATGTGTGATATTCACCCAGGAGCGGACCTCAGTACCAATCTTAGGTCTATACACAGCTACCTAGAGTCGAGACTTTTGCTGTTAAGCGTGGTCAAGGATTTGGCTGAGCTCACAGAGGAGATTCCAGAACGAACAGCGGCATATACCAGACTCGAGACGGTTTTGCTGGTTGCGCTGTGCTCGCCCGACATCGAGACCTGTCAGCTGGTTACCTCATGTTTTGGTCGATTTCTGGAAGAGTGCCGTGCGATAGATGCCGCGTCAGAAACCGGCAAGTCGTCACTGTCACTACTGCGCAACGGCGAGGTCTTCCAGGAGATTTCGTCACGTGCCTTTCGGTTCACCGGTCTGGTTGCTTTCCAAAAGCGGATGCGTGGTCTTCTGAGGCGGATGCAGTACCCTAGCACAGGTATACTAGACGCCTGGGAGCTCGGGTTCGACAATTGGCTCCATCTTTCCAAGGACGTGTCGACGTCGTCGGCCGAAGGCGTATCGGAGAGAACGGTGGCAGAATGGCGAAACTACTCGGGCTTTTTGGCCGCCTTGGGTGGCATCTGCATTGCTGACCAGGCCGTCATTCTGGAGGAGCCGGTGGTCAGCGGGTTGAGGTGGATCGACAGGCTTCCGTCTGATGATGAAGAGGAGCCTTTTCTGGCGAGATTTTTGCGGCTCAGTGTCCAGATCCTGGCCTGCCACAATGTTAGGATTAGAGAGACGATGCGTGAGGTGCTGTCGAGTGAAGTGTCCCCGGCATTATATCAGCCTCTCTTCAAGGCGCTTGAGGTGGAGCTCGATGTGCTCTTTGCAGGTGCACTGGAGGGATCCGTCAAGGAGCAGGATAGCGAGATCGTATTTGCTGAGCAGGCAGCGTCACTAATGAGGGCTCTGGTCGAACGTTTGGACACACCGGCCGAGTTGGGGGCAGCTTCTTCAGTCCACCTTGGGTCACTGACGCTCAACTTTGCCAAGTTCCTCGACAGCGTCTCCGACAGTCCCAGCAGCTTGAGGGTCAAGATCAAGATTTGTCAGCTCTGTGAAGCAATTACCCGCCGGAAGGAGCATTTGAACCTTCGCGACGATGTTCGCAACCGCAACCAGCTCCTCGAGTTTGTCTTTGGCTGGATTGCGCGACCACGGACACCTAATCTGGACGTGCTATCACTACACGGCGGAGGCAAGCAGGACGAGATGGCCCGTGTGCAAAAGGATCTTGACAAGGCGGCACTCAGGGCGCTTGCGGAGCTGACCTTCCGCCTACCGCTGCAGCCGAGCGAGGGCCACACGGATGCCGGAACCAGCGAGCTCAAGTCGCAGATGTTCCATACTTATTTCAACCGGTTCCTGTCGCTGTTGAACCCCGAGCCGACAAATATCGGCGCTGGGGCGGACCTTGGGCGCGATGAGCATGCTACCAGTTCGGAGCTCGCAATCACAATTCTGTCGAACCTTCTGAGTGCAAACATAGACGTCGGCCTGAAGCATTCGCTCAGTATTGGTTATCACGAAAACGTTGATATTCGGACTGCATTTGTCAAGGTCCTGTACAATATCCTGGTGCAGGGGACCGAGTTCAGCAATCTGTCAGACACGGCGGTGAGCGAGAAGTACGACAAGCTAATCAATCTCCTTACTCGCGACACCACTCTGGCGGTGGCCATGAGCTCGTCCTGTCCCAGCAGTGAGGTGGACGAGCTGACGATCGCGCTGCTGAACATTTTCGAGCGCCGTGGGTTGAGCTTTGAGCTGATCGAGGCGCTGATCAAGCAGGAGGTCGAGGACACGGAGAACGAGTCGGAGCTGTTGCGGCGGACCAGCGTGGCCACCAAGATGCTGTCCGTTTATGCCAAGTGGAAGGGAGCGGCATACCTCAAGGCGACGTTGCAGAAGGTGGTGGAGCGGCTGATGCTGACGTCCAAAGATCTCAATCTCGAACTGGATCCTCAGCGTGTGGACCAGTCCAAGGAGGAACTCAACAAGAATGCTCTGCAGCTGAGGATCGTGGCCAAAGTTTTCATTGAGGATATCTGCGCCTCCAAGGCCAACATCCCCGACTCATTCCGGAAGATTTGCAGTATTGTGAGTGTTATTTCCCGGCCGAAAAAGAAAAAGAAAAAAGAAAGGCGCGGCCCTTGAGATGCAATCTGGCGTACTGTGAAGCTAACAAAAAGGATGCGTCCTTGCAAGATTTCCAACACGGTCACGGCCAGATTCCACGACTCCAAGTACACGGCTGTTGGGGCCTTTGTCTTCCTTCGCTTCTTCTGTCCGGCGATTGTGGCGCCCGAGGTTGAGGGACTGGTCAACAAACAGCCGACGAGGGAGATGCGACGTGGGCTGTTACTTATTGCCAAGATCATCCAGAACCTCGCCAACAATGTCCTGTTTGGTGCTAAGGAGCCTTACATGTTTCCGTTGAATGACTTTTTGACGCAGAACATATACAAAGTCACCACTTTTCTGCGCGAGATCTCTGTGAGTCCCACTTTTGTGTTTCGCTCTTGACAAACAGAGAAGAAAACAGAAACAAAAGCTTGACAAGGTGCTGAAACTAATATCGTGTTGCGACGGCGCTAAACAGGTGGCCCCTGAACACATGGAACCAAGTCCTCCGAGCGAGTCGTTCGACTTTGGATCGTGCGTCGCCCTGCACCGGTTCCTGTATGACCATTGGGATCACGTACGGCAGCGGCTTGTGTCCCGCGAGAGGAGGGACTTTGCTGTGCGCTCACCGGCCGTCGACGCTTCCATGAGCCGGGTCAGATCCCCTGTGCTGGAGCCACTACGGGCCCTCATCACAAATCTCGGTCCCCCGCCCTTGGCTGTCACTTGGAATAGGCCTCAGATCTCAGCCAACAGCCCGCCGGCGTACTCGCGGTTCCAGGAGTTTATGCTGCGGAACGCGTTCAAGGGCTCAGAGTCGTTTATCACCACGCGCGTCGTGTACGATGGTGGTGAGAGCAAGGTCAGTCTTGATGGGCAGGGGGTTACTGACTACTCAGACTGCAAGAAAGGGAATAACTAACGCTTTTGTGGGATGGCAAACTAGGATGGACTCTCTATAATTTGCGTCATCTTGCGCAACATAGACCTCGAGGCGATCGACTACGATACCTTGGTTTACTGCTACCTCAAGATTGCGAGTAGGTTGTGGCACAGGCCGTTCGGTCTGTTCATCGACGCAACGTGCTACAATGGCCAGAGCGAACCGCAGGATGAGCTGTTTATGAAGCTGGAGAAGTTGACGCCTATCGAGCTGTCGCGGAACCTGTCGAGGATCTACATTTACAACATGAACACGGCCTTCAGGTAAGCTTCTTGCTTGTAGGTTGAGCGGTGTAATACATAAGATAGCATACTGACGTTTATTTCATGTAAAGGAAATGCTTCCGTCGGGTCATGCGAATCTCGACCAAGAACGAGACTAGCGTGTTCAACCCTCGAAATGTCGAGTATCACCTAATGGATAACCTGCAGGAGCTTCAGTTGCATTTCCACCTCAGAGACCTTCATCTGCCCAAGGAAACCATCAGCGTGGTGACGGACGCGCGCTACAAATTTCAGTCTGTTACTAAGTTGTCCAAGACCAAGGGCAAGATCGAAGTCGCCATCCACGTTGGCAGTCAGTTCATCCAGATCACCACGGCAAAGAAGCAGGAGATATACCAGGGCCACCACCGGTTGACAACTACCATCAACGACATTTTCAGATTGGGCGACATCGACGAGGCACCGACGTCGATTCAGACCGAGGACGACTCGGCCTTTGGGCTGAGAGCCGACGGTGGAAAGATCGTCATGTACTTTACCAGTCCCAGCAAGGTCGACGTGCTCCGATCCATCCTGGTGGCCAAGGCCAAGTACGGCAAGGACACCAGGTCGCTCAAGTCTTTTGAGCGTCTCATCAGACCACAGGACGTACCGGGGACGCTATTGAACCTGGCCATGACAAATCTGGCGAGCTCCGACAGCGTTTTGCGCCTCGCCTCGTACAATCTCCTCGGGGCGCTCTGTAGGGCGTTCAAGTTCCAGGCAGCCTCGAGGCTCATGTGTGCCAAAGAGATCGCGGTGCCGCTGGATCCGTCGCACTTTATTATCAACATCAGCAAACTCCTGGCACGGACAGAGCCGCAGCTCACGTCAGACTTTCTGAACGAGTTCTTTGTCGGTTGGGACAGCTTTTCCGAGGAACAGAAGCCACTGAGCTTGGCATACATGTCGCCGTGGCTGCCGAGCCTGCGCACAGCCATTCTACCGGCCGAGGCCGATGGTGACAAGGGCCGCGAGAAGATTGCTTCCCTGTTCCGGAAGCTCATAGACGTGACGCTCAACGACCCTAACCCAACTCTCAACTTTACTCTGGAGCAGGTCGTGTGGCCATCCATCGCGTCTGATGAGGTCCTGATGGAGATACTACTTGAGGAGATAATCAAGATGGCTCTGAGCATCAATCTACACGACGGGCAGGCATTGGTTCTGACTTCGATAGTTACCTCGATAGGAACCATGTCTCTGCGTGGAAAAATCATGGCGCGGCTGCGCAAGAGCATCAACCGATCGTCACTACGGCCATCGAAGTACCTGTCGGAGAATGCCGTGTGGCCTGAGGTGTGCCTGCTGCTGCAGTTCTGCGTGTCGCTCTCGTTCGATAGCGGCGTCCAGGCGCAGCAATTTCTACCCGAGGTCTTTCACGTGGTGACGATGCTTGCCAACACGGGCTCGGCTGACGTGCGGCTCATGGTACACCGACTCTTGGTCAATACTATCCATGCCGCCTGCACCTCTTTCCAGCTTGACGAGGCCAAGCTTAACAGGCTCCGTGCGTCCCTGGAGGCCTTCTCAGAACCCAAGAATGACTTTTTCTCGCACCCAGCGCATCACCCATCGACTTTCCCTCGCGATGGCGCCTCGTTCGTGTCGACGACACAGGAAGCCGGCCCGGCCATGGCGGCAACCGAGAGCCTCGCTACGCAGCTTTTCGAGGTGTGTTCGATCGCAGCGCCCTCGACGGATGTGTGCAACGCGTGGCGCTCCCGCTGGATGAGTCTCGTGGCAAGTGTTGCCTTTCAAAACAATCCACTCATCCAACCGCGCGCCTTCACCGTCATGGGATGCTTGGCCCGTGAGGAAGTCGACGACGACCTTCTGTACCAGGTCCTCGTGGCCTTGCGCAACAGCGTCGGTCGTTTTGGTGGTGACCAGGACGGCAACGGTGGTGGCAACAGCGAGATGATGGTTGCGATCGTAACGTCGCTGTCAAAGATGATGGCCAAGCTGCCGTCGGCGTCACGATACGGCCTGCAGCTGTTTTGGTTGGCCATATCACTGCTCCGACTGGTGCCACCGAACCTCTTCAACTGCACCGCCGCGTTTCTCGAGGCGGTGCTGGGCAACATCAACACCTCGGCCGAGGTCAGAGGCGAGCGTATGGCGCCGTTCCTGCTCGAGGGTCGCGTCCAGCTCAAGGAGGCGGCGCTGCCGCTCGATGACGCCTACGGTGTGCACTTTACCAGCGAAAGTTTCCATTTTGCTGCTTGCGCCTGTCTGGTCAGGGGTTTGACAGACACTGTCACAAAGGCGACGGCTTTGAGGGTCCTTTCGACGTTTTTGGAGATGACGAGCTGGAGACCGCCCACGGGGCAAGGCGAACAACAGCACCCAAGCGCAAGCGATGTTTTGTGTTCACCGTACATGGCGCTGATATTGGCGCGTGCAGGGAGTCGGGAGGAGGTCAAGGACAGCTTCTGGGTGGCTGGAGTGAACCCATCGGCGTTGGAGCGGTCGCAGCAGGCCGGCACCTCGGGCGGCGGCAACGGCAACTTCTTCCGCAACGTGAGGGACGTGGCTGGCATGAAGGACCGGGATCTGCTCCTCAACACGGCTATCGAGCTCGTTGACTTCCAGTACCTCGAGGACGCCATGCAGAACCGGACTCTGCGTTGGCTCAACGAGCTCGCGGCGGCCCGGCCTGGTGTGGTGGTGCACCTATACGGACCCATTCACTCGATTCTAGACAGCGTGCTGCTCCACTGCCAGAACAGTTCGACGCTCGAGTCGGCGCACCTGCTGCTGCAGACTCTGAGCGGGAACCCGAGGCTCGTCAGTGCGCAGCAGCAGCTGGAGGGTGGGGCTGGGGCGTCTGCGGGAATTTTGGACGACATACTCGAAGAGATGGGCTTCGAGGGTCTGTGGAGAAGCTGCTCGTTCAACCTGGCGGTTGACGGGAGGGAGTGTTTTGCGTTGACGGAGAAGTTGATCGAGGTTAGTGTCTTTGTCTCTTTTTTGCTGTCTGCTGTTTATGAATTCCTGAGCCTAACTTACTGACTGTGTCCCCCATGACAACAGCTTACTTTCCACCCATGATTTCTCAACAAACAGGGCCATATCTACAACTACCAACGCGCCATCTAAACACACATTTACTCACACACACAAAACCCAAAACGGGTAACAAAATCAAGCGCATCTTGGCGCGTGGGAATGATTAGCGATATTAGTCGCAGAAAAGTTTCAGAGTTGGGGAAGATTCTCCTGGTATGGGGTTATTTGGTGGGAGGTTAGATGCTATTCCCCCTTGAATTGGCTCGTTGTTTGCATTTTCATTTCATTTGTCAAATTATTTTTATATAGCGAGCTGGCGATATACCATTGGACGGGGGTGCCGGATGCTACTTCAT
>JAVHJQ010001544.1:8997-21851 GCA_031306095.1 Pyricularia sp. CD86 | reverse complement strand
AATCAACCCTTTGATATGGTATGGATCCTGTTTTGCATCATTTCAGCTTGTCCTGCAAATTGTTGGTTTTGGGAAGCAAATGATGTTATGGGCGGCAACCAAATAGACAGGCAACCACGGCAACAAATCTCAAAGCATGCAGGAGTCGCCAAGATTTTTCACGTTTATCGCGAGCTTAATCAGATTTTCTGATAATATTAAATAAATTCAACACTTTTCCTTACTCCGCACTTCATCTAGGCGACCACAGAATCTCCCACGATACCTTTTGAAGATTTCCTCCCCCGCTTTATTTTAAATCCTCAAAATGGTCATCGTTGATCTAGTTAAGCGACTTGACACTTGGACCATCAACCCACAGTCCGATTCCCCCCTCTTCACAAAGCTGCCACCAGAGCTGCGCCTCAGCATTTTCATCTTGGCGCTGGCTCAAGATTGGAAGGAGCTTGGAAATGGTGTATCCTTACATGGCGACTATGACTTTCGACTGCGCTACGACCATGACGGCGATCCTGATGAGGATATCCGAGATGAGCTAGAGAATGGGAGGGACGACTATTGGTCAGAGCTTGAGCCATTTCTCTCTTTCAATCAACCTCGATCCTCGCCGTCTGCTAACCAGCGTCCGTGATCAAAATGGTATGATGAGCCCCCTTCAACAGTGGTTATCGACGCCCTACCAACGGACACATGTGCTTTCCCGAAGCCACTGGGGGCGTTATTTGGTTTAAACCACACCTCTCCCCAAAGCTGCTGGCCACTTGCCGTCGCGCATTTGCCGAGGGACACAAGCTCATCTACGAAGCAGAGCGCTGGCACAAAGGGTACTATGCGTCACCTCCAAGTTTACCCCGGCGGTTGGATCCGAGCTATTCTGGCTATGATGCGTCAACCGAGAATGGCTATGGATTTTATCACACGTGCCCCACGGGATACTGGAGCCGGCAAAGAGCGCAGTGGGAGCACTCGTTCAAGAGAATCCGTATGGCCCATGGACTCCACCAATATTACGAATTCCTTCGCAGAACTCCCTATCCATGTTACTGGAGTAAGGATGGTTTTAACAGCAAATACTTTCAGTTGAGTAAGATGCAGCACCTGCGCATCTCACCGGAAAACCAGCAGGCCTGGGACGGCAGCAACATGGGATTTGCCAGTGACTTTTACGGGAAAACATGGTGTCCGCTGCTCAAGCGAACCAATTCTGAATTTATCGACCATAACCCGCTCCGCAATGTGATGACGATGGGGAAGAAGCTTTTGAAGTCCAAAGAACAACATAAGCAGCAGCAGCAGCAGCAGCAGCAACAACAACGGCAAGGAGATGGTCAAGAACAGGTCGAGTCCGCCCCGGATCGCCCGGAATGGATCACCCCACATCCGGAAGGATTGACCTGCAGCTACCCCGTCGGCTCGTGGGCGCGCGAGTTTGTCAATATGCCACACATTCGTACCCTCACCATGGATTTCCACTGCGACCAGACCCAGCGCATCCCGTATGAAGCCTGGATCGAGGAGGTGGTCATCAAAACATGGCGCTTCCCCCTAAACCCGAAGCACCATCCGGGCTACCATTACCTTTCTGCCCAAGGCAACCCCGTCCGGAAGCTATCCTGGCGCGGCGCCGAGGGTCATACAGAAAACAAATGTACCGAATGTGCAGCAGAACGAGTGCTGTGCCACGACGACGCGGATTGGTGCCAGTCGTATAAGGTTGTAGAAGAACGGACTCTTATTGGACGCGGGTTGCGCATGTACACTTGGACGGTCACCTGGACACGCAGAAAGTACGACGGGCCCGAGGTTTACCCCTACAATGGGTACGTGGAGGTTGCCGATGACGACTATCAGGACGAAGGGGACTCGGATATGGACAGTGAGGACGAGGCCAAGTGGCAGTTCTATACCGATTGGTGTGGCAACGAATGGAGGCCGCCGGCTGAAGTGGACTCGGATATGGACAGTGAAGAAAAGGCGAAGTGGGAATACTTTGCCAGTCTTATGGGCATTGGAGGGAGCTAATAAAAGCCTTTGAAAGAAGAATACAAGTAACAATTTGAAAGAAAGTTGCATACGGTGCCAATCTTTTTTTTTTTTTTTACAAGAATTTGAGATTGAAACGCCAAATTGCTCTACAACTCAAATAGACTCCGAGTCGATATTGCCCAGGCCAATATAAAACTTGAGCTCGACCTCGTTGCTGTACCCAGCTTTCAGTCCCAGGCTTTGCCATGCAGCCTCAAGGTCAACAGCCAACACGTGGTCATCCTGGCTAGAAACGGACACGGTCTCCTCGGGCATGACCGAGCCATGGATTGTAGCGAACATGTCGCGGGCGATACTCATGCTTGGGAGACGGGATACGTAGATACCTATTTGTTGTTGTCCCGATGTTAGATTTGATTGCAGGTAGAAAAGAGAGAAAGAGGACATGTGCAGGGAAATCATTTTGAACTTGATTGGTATGAGAAGAAGAAGAAGAAGAAAAAAACCCACCAAGAACCCCGAGAGCTTTGACCCGTGTATGGACAAGAACGCGCCCGTTACCCTCAGTCTGCTGTATATCACTCAAGACCACGGCCGCAGCCCCAGCCATCTTGCCCAGCAGGCCGAGGTTGGCAACATGCACATCAACGCCCGAGCGCGACGTGAAGCACGACAGGGGAAAGGCCGAAAGGATGTCGTAGCCCCTGACTCCAAGGCTGACGGCGAGCATCGACGCCGGGGTTCCCGGCTCGATCGGCGGCGACACCCGTCCGCTGACGTGCGATCTCACCACGTATTTCCTTTGCGGTCTCGTGCCGGGGAATCTGTTCAGGGGTATCATGTCGGTGAGCGGGCGCAGGGCGACGTTGAAGATGCCGAGCATGGAAGTGCCCGAGTTGGCACCGCCGTGGTAGGTGCCGATCTTGAGGAGGGCGTCGTCCGTGTAGCCGACGTACTGGTCGATGCTCTTGCCATGGGCGCTGGTTCTGAAGATGACCGTCTTACCCCTGGGTGTCACTCCGGTCATCTCGGAGATTAGGGCCTTGTTGTGCTCCCCAGGGACGTCGGTTATGTAGATGGGGCCGCCGCTGACGCACCTCGCCGCGGCGTGGAAGCCCGAGTAGTCGTGCGAGGTCTGGAACATGTCCCAGTCCGGCAGGATGTTGAAGTACTGGGTGAGGAGGCCGTTGTGGGCGTTGGTCCAGACGTGCCACGGGTGAGACGCCGGGATGGCTGGGGTGAAGTCGTCTGAATTACGCAGCGGGATGGCCGGTCTTTTCCGGGGAAGCTGGGAGTGGAACATGATGTGCGGCGTCATGGACATGCACGAAATGGCCCTGTTGCTGAAGTGGCGCAGCGAGGCGATGGTCCAGGCGTCTAGGTACGCGTTGGAAAGCTCACGACGTGCGCTCGCTCCGACCCACATGTCTACTACAAACTGTGCGTCCGTCTTGACGCCATCAACACCGCTCGACGCCAGAAAGCGGTAAAAGTCGTCGTAGAAGCGGTTGACGTCTTCCTTGGCTACCACCGTCATGGGGCCACCGAGGGGAAATCCTCGACGCTTTGCTTCCTCGCGCACAACCTCTACTGTTTTGTACGAGTTGGCGATGGGCCCTCCCGGGGTAACACCACCCCAGTAGCCCAGTAAAGCATGCCATACCGCCACGTGCTGGATGTGCTTGTGCTTCGATCTTATCGACGATACCGTCGCCTTGAGTCCATAGGGGAATGCATCTGGCTCGGCCTCAAAACCGTTCCACCCGTACTGGAACTGACCGTCTCCTGTACGAGAGATGTCTTGCCAGTTGTCGTCGATGATCAAGTTGGTTATCATGATATCGTTTTCGGCAAGGGTGTTGAGAGCGTCGAGTATCTTCTCCTCACTTAGACGCTGCCCCAGGGCGTTCCAGGTACCTATTTCCCAGTTTGGTTACTCAAGCATTCTAGGTCCAGACTGCTCTTATGAGTATCAGATCCAACTCGAGTCAGAACTTACAATAGCCAAGCCCATCATACCAGTTTTCCATCCATTCAGGCTGCACATCTGCAACCAAGTTCTCGATTTGCTTTGGCCCTTCTGGGCTGCTTTTCTGTTGTTCTTCTATTTCTAGTTGTAGCAACCCGCGTGCATGATAGACACATGCGGCACTGGCATTATCGAACGTCTCTCCGACTGCCACAATCACTTTGGCAGTGGTTTCCGCAACATTGTCACTACGCATCTATGAAGCAGCGGATGTCAACTAGCCAGAACAGTAGGGCAGAACAAGTCGGTTCACTTACACGGAGAACCACTTTTCCAGCATCATTGCTTCGCAGTCCTGTGAGGACGTGATCGGTACCCGTCACAGCTAGAAGCACGCAGTGCTTGCCCTGATCGTTCAGGAATGAGCACATCACGGAATCCTTGTCAAGGTCGAACCTGGTCTTCCCATGGCATGGTCCGATCCACGGAGCCCAGGTGCGGGCGAGGGCGAACCATCTGAGCAACAATCATAACCGAGTCAACAGACAAGGCCCATGGTGCCTTTGAGCGGAGCTCCATACCTCAGTAAGTGTCTTCCCCACGGAAAACCCAATTCTACTTCGGACAAGGCGGATTCGTCGCTGCTTCCAACTCCTGCGATGGAAGCATCCAACTGCCACAGGCATGTGGCTGGGGACTGGCTCACCGCCTGTCTGATGGTCACATGGCGACTCATACCCTCGATAACATCGTGGATGTCATCAGGAAGACTGTCAGGGTAGTCAGGTACGATGATGCCGTCTTCCAGCTGTAGTTTATCCCGGACGAATCGCCATGGATGGTCAGGAGACTCGCGGAACTTGAGTGTGAAACGTATGGCAGACTCGACTGATATAGACACAGTAAAATGCAGCTTGTGGAACGACTCGTCATCCGAAGCCTGAAAGTAGATTGGTGCATTCTCTGCACTACTTGAGGCTATAACAGAGTCGATCCATCCCGAGGAATGCAGAGCAGAGGTCGAAACGGCGACCTGCCATTTATCGTGGGCTTTACTCTGATGCACCTGCAACCCAACCACAACGTCCACCTGTCCGGGAGTCGCAGGAATTTTGGTCACTTGGGTCAGGGGAGGGTGGCTAGTAATTTCGATTTCAGCCTCGTCGTCCACGGGGTTGGCTGGAGGAGGCTTCTGTGCGTGTATAAGCGCGCTGGGCATGCCAGCCACGACATCGTCGAGCGGTTGGCTCATGGTGACCCGGTAGAAAGATGGCACTGGTGAGCGAGTTTCTTTGATGCGGAACAGGATAAAGTAGAATTATGAAGCCCAGTGCTGGCTGGAAATAATCAATTAAATATATAGCCTAGTCAGAAGAAGATGGAGAGAGAAGGTTGGGCCTAGGCAACCAACCAAATCACGTCAGAGATTTCTTTTCTTTTCTCTTCTTTCAAGAAACGCTTGTTCATAAGTGCCGGGCTTGAAGAGGTCGCTAAGGTTGCCGCGCCTTTGGGTCAAGTTGGGGGTTATAGCTATGTAGCTAGCTGCTGGTTTGTGCAGAAGCGTGAGGAGAAGCAACGGCCTGCATGTGCATGTATGTATCCGTTAGGTACAGAGTAGTAGAACCAGGCTTGGTTCCGGGAGACAAAGAATCGAAACACCAAGGTTGTATTGCTGCAAGGGAGTAGTTTCGATTTAGAGCCCTAGGAATAGACTTGATTGGAATCTGCAAATTGAACAATGCACATGTCGAATCAAGTGCAGTGAATATCCATATGTGGTGCCACCGGTGCGTAATGGAGGCCACAAATCATATGCTGTCCGTTTGCCGGACGGAGGCGGCACGGGTTGAATCGGATTGTACTGGGGGCAGGCCGGTACTAGCTTTCCGAATTCTGAGTGGGTCTTTTCTGCTTTTTTTTTTTTTTTTTGCATAACCACGTAATCCCAGCAGTGAAAAAGTTCAGTGGATTTCAGCCACCCACACAGCCACACGGCATTTGATTGGCTTGAGAGATCTTTTCGAAGCTACCAATCCCGAGACTCGCAATTACCAAGGTTGACTGACGACGTTCTCGACAAAGCTGAGCTTCTTGTAGAGCACCCTTCAACCCACCATCTCACAGCCCAACATCGGCTCCGAAACCCCATATAGCCCCCAATGGCGTCCCGGAGACTAGCTCTTAACCTTTCCAAGGGGCTGCGCGGCCGCGCCGGCCTCAGCATGCCCATGCGAAGAGGTTTTGCCACACCAGTTCCGACGCCTGCCGGCACCCAGACGACGACTCTCAAAAATGGCCTCACGGTGCGTTGTGACGTTGAAAATAAGCATCATGTCGACGGCTTTTGGCTTCAATGGCTAGAGGATCAACTGTAGAGATGCGTGGGATTGTTCGTGGACTGACAATCAACATTCATTCCATACCTTATAGGTCGCTACTCAGTACTCTCCCTACGCGCAAACATCAACGGTCGGCATGTGGATAGATGCTGGCTCCAGGGCCGAGACCAACGAGACCAACGGAACCGCACACTTCCTCGAGCACCTTGCTTTCAAGGTATGTTTAGCTGGATAATTCTCTTGGGTGTGAATCCGGGTCGCATCGGGACGTGAACAAATCACTGATCATGACTTTTCTCTCTAGGGAACGCAACGCAGGACACAACACCAATTGGAGCTCGAGATTGAGAACATGGGAGCACACCTCAATGCTTACACTTCGGTATGTACAAGCTACCCGAATACAAATCGCAATGATTTCGAGACTGGCGTGAGCATTTCTGGCTAACCGCAGTTTGACCACACTAAAGCGCGAAAACACTGTTTACTTCGCCAAGTCCCTGAACGAGGATGCCCCTAAGTGTGTTGACATCCTCGCCGATATCCTCCAAAACTCAAAACTCGACGAGGCTGCCATTGAGCGTGAGCGTGACGTGATCCTGCGCGAGTCTGAAGAGGTTGAGAAGCAGCTCGAGGAGGTTGTCTTTGACCACCTCCACGCCACTGCCTTCCAGCACCAGCCTCTTGGCCGCACCATCCTGGGCCCTCGTGAGAACATTCGCGACATTACCCGCACCGAGCTTGTCAACTACATCAAGCAGAACTACACGGCCGACCGCATGGTCCTCGCCGCTGCTGGTGGTGTCCCTCACGAGCAGCTCGTCGAGCTCGCCGACAAGTACTTTGCCAACCTGCCGGGCGAGACCGCCAAGACCAGCGCCTACATCCAGTCCAAGGCTAAGCCCGACTTTGTTGGCTCCGACGTCCGCATCCGTGACGACACCATCCCCACCGCCAACATTGCCATCGCTGTTGAGGGTGTCAGCTGGAGCGACGACGACTACTTCACCGCCCTGGTTACTCAGGCCATTGTCGGCAACTACGACAAGGCCATGGGCAACGCACCGCACCAGGGAAGCAAGCTCTCTGGCTTTGTCCACAACAACGACTTGGCCAACAGCTTCATGAGCTTCTCGACCAGCTACAGCGACACTGGGTAGGTTTTATTTGCATTGCATTGTTTTTCTGGTTTTCACATATTAACAAGAAGCCTCCTTTAGTCTCTGGGGTATCTACCTGGTGACCGACAAGCTCACGCGTGTCGATGACCTCGTTCACTTTGCACTCCGCGAGTGGTCGCGTCTGTCGCAGAGCGTCACCGAGGCCGAGGTCGAGCGCGCCAAGGCCCAGCTCAAGGCTTCCATCCTTTTGTCCCTGGACGGCACCACTGCCGTTGCCGAGGACATTGGCCGTCAAATCGTCACTACTGGCCGCCGCATGAACCCGGCCGAGATTGAGCGTGTTATTGACGCTGTCACTGCCAAGGACGTCATGTCATTTGCTCAGCGCAAGCTTTGGGACAAGGATGTTGCTGTCAGTGCCGTCGGCAGCATCGAGGGCCTGTTTGACTACGCAAGGATCAGGGCCGACATGAGCCGCAACTTTTAAGTTGTTTGTTTCGATGATGGTTGGGAGAAGCGGTTTGCGTGTGATTAGATGAGCCAGGAGGAGGAGAGCCACTGTACTAATATGTGTGAGTCTCAGCCCCGTTCAGGGTTGAGTTGGGGTTACTTGCTTAGACATAGAGCAAACGACTCGTCTCGACCAGAAAATAAGATAAGCTTTTCTTTGTGTTTAGATGAGGTCTTTTAGTCTGTTTGTACATAAACAGTTGGTTTGGTTGGAAATACTTGTCATTCCCTAATGTGGTTCGTGTTGTCGCGTCCGAGACAGGTGCATGCCGTCGCTCTCTCCCTTGACCCCCCCTTTTTTTCCTTATATCATGACACAGTCTTATCCCAAAAGCTCCCATGATTTCCTGACTGATTTATTCTCTCCATACTGGTTTTGGACTCTTCAGTCGTAACACATTCGTTTCCACACTTATCTCACCCAATTCATTCATTCATTTTTTTTTACTGTTCTGATGAGGAACAGGGAGACAGTCCATGATGAAGATATTCGGCAGTAACCTTTGGACTGGCGCTCTACTAGCATACTTCACTCTAGCATCAGCATCCCGCTTCAACCCCAACTTCAAGACCAACACGGTGGTATACTATGTAAGCCAACGATGCCCGATGCAGTTTTTTTTTTTTCTTTTTTTTTTTTTTTTCTCGAAACCCCCTTCTCAACCATCGCATTCCCCGAAAGGGCCATCGCCACCCTACTTACATGGCGCAAACATCCATCCCCAGGGCCAAGGACCCGACCAAAAGGACCTGATGACCTACTGCCGCGAGCCAGCCATCGACGTCATCGTGCTCTCCTTTGTGCACCTCTTCCCGCAGCAAGCCAACGGCCTCCCCGGCACAAACTTTGGCAACCAGTGCGGCGGTTCCGTCTACCCCGGCCCCGGCCCCGACCCGTCCCGCGACTCCCTGCAGGCCAACTGCCCGCGCCTCGTGCCGCAGATCGAGCAGTGCCAGCGCATCTTTCGCAAAAAGATGCTGCTCAGCCTCGGCGGCGGCGTCGCCGGCTACCAGCTCACGGGCGCCGCCGCCGGCCGCGCCTTTGCGGACCAGCTCTGGGCCATGTTTGGGCCGCGGCTGCCGGCTGTGGATGTTGGTGGTGGCGACGACGACGATGATGATGATCCTGCGGCGCTGCCTAGGCCGTTTGATGCCGGGAGCAGGGTCGTGGACCTGGATGGGTTTGATTTGGATATCGAGTTCCCGCCCGTCGATGGCGGAGAAGGGTATCGAGCGCTCGCGCTGCGGCTCAGGGCGCACTATGCCAGCGTCCCCGGTCGGAGGAAGATTAGGCTCCTGACGGCCAGTCCGCAGTGCGTCGTGCCGGATTCGAATCTGAGTGATGTTGTTCGGGCGGTGAGGTTTGACGCGCTGTTTATTCGTGGGGTTTTCCCTTTTTTTTCTTGTCTCTCTTTTTTTTATAGCAAATAAACAGAACTTGAACTTGCTAATAAGACCAATGTGATTGCAGAGTTCTACAACACCATTTTCTGCTCAGCTGCCCGATGGGCAAACGAGAATCCGATATATACCCCTGGAAACCTTGCAAATCCAGCCGGCTTCACTTTTGACGCCTGGACCGAGTCCATCAGAGGGACCGCATCTTCCAGGGCAAAGCTTTATCTAGGCCTGGCTGGGGGACCTAATGCCGCCAACCCTGGGCATTGTCAGTGTTTTCTCTTTTATCCTCTTGCTCATTCCCATTCTCCGCCAGACATGATGCTAAACACAACCCTCGCCAACGAAAAAATAAAATAAAAACAGACATTGACGAAAGCGCAAGCAGACGCCTCATCGAAGCCTTCTTCTGCCGGCCAAACCTCGGCGGCGTCGCCGTCTGGGAGGCCACAAACGCCAACCCGGGCGGCAAAAAGGCCTACTACACCACCGCCAGGGAACACCTGGAGCGCGCCAACAGGGACCCCAGGGCTAGGGAGTGCCCGGTTGCTCCTCCTCCTCCTCCTCCTACGGACGACAACAACCCTCCGCCGGCCCCCGCCACTGGTGCCTGCGGTAGCGGCTTCGGGAGCTGTGTGGGTGGTTTCTGCTGCAGCCAGTATGGGTATTGTGGCCAGGAACCCGAGTACTGCGGTGTGGGATGCCAACGGCAGTTTGGGACTTGTACGTAAGGTGATGATGGCGGGGGGCTTTTCGTGAACCCGTCTATGGGATACTCAACAACGTACATGTCGGTGTTGAAACGCTACCGGAGAGTTGTTTTGATGCTGGTCACATTTTCAACAAAGACTACAGACATCTTTCACGCATCACTTATGGATCATGCCCAGATAGGTGAAGATAAAGCTTTATTCCTTTTTGGTTGCCGCGTACACGTGCCTGGACGGGCAAACAGTCCCGTCCCAATAGGCCGAAGCAGCTAGCCAGATCGTAGACTGCAGAGTCGTATCGTGGCTTGTGAATTCAAGTTCCTCCTCCTCCTGAACGCCAGCTCACTAACATCCTATCCTAAAAAGGACCCGTAAGTCGTAAATCGCTTTCGCGCCTCCACTATGATGAGAAAAAGAAAATACTAAAAAGTCCAATTCACGCAACTCGACGCGCCTCCCGGTCTAGCATTCGCGCAAAGATCCGAGGACCTCGTGGTTCTGGCGGAGTATAAAAGCCAATATACAAAGGAAAATAGCTGCCATTCGTAATGGCTGACTAGATGCGGACACTGATTCTCTGGGGTAATCTCCCGAGATCATGACAATGTTGGAACAAAAGTTCGTCAGAGATATCTCTGTATATAGCTGACAGAAACTAAATCCGGAAACAAAATATAAACAAAGGAACAACGCCATGTCTATGCAATTGACGTAAGTAGAAGTTTTGATGTAGTGTGTAAGCTCCTCGAACACGGCCCGTATTAACCTTTAAATTATTCTGGGCTTTTGGTGTGGCGGCCGTGACGGCCGACGCGGCGCTTGGGTATATATGTAGGTATCTTGAATATCGGCGTGACATCAAGATGGTGTGTTTTATATCTTGTAATGAGGTCAGGCGAGGGAACGGTTCCACTTCCGCCAAAAAAAAGCCCTCGCGAGGGTGATGATAATATGCATATCTGCATCGAATCGATCAGTGGTACTCCCGACGGTGGGAGCCATCTCCAGGGCCAGGAGGGTAATGGTGTCTTCCACCCTCTCCTCTTGCTGCAACCCATTCCGCGTTTCCGCTCTGCCGACCAAGTTGCTCAGCAGGCAACTTGGTGTCTTCGGAAGAACCCGACACAGTCGAGCCGGAGCCATTAGTGACGCCAGGAACTAATTGAGTGACAGCATGTGCAATCGAGTTGACCACGTATTGTCGCAGCTCGCGATCCTCCCTGGCGTCTTCCTTCTCCAAACGGAATCGTTCATCCTTGTTCATGTTTGCCCTGCGGATATTTTTGATCTCCTGCATGATGTAAAGCATGACCTCTTCCGGACACTTGTTCCTCTCGAGGGAGAACTCGCTCTTCCGTACGTATCGGCGTGTGACATCGGTAGCGCCATCGATCGAGAATGCGACACAGTACGACATCTTCTTGCCCCAGCCTTCGGTGTAGAGGCGTGGATTGTCCCAAGCCTCCTCGCATGCGTCGACGTGTACCCATCGCTTTTGGTGTTCAGAGTAGATCTCGGTCCAGACGTGATCTTCAGCGTTCCATACCCAACGCACCCGGCCACCAACGGCTCGGCAGAGCATGCTGAAGCAATTAGCCCACTCGCCGCACCTGCCTCGCCTCGTCTGTAGTAACCTCCAGACGTCGCTGTAGCGGGGGAAGCGCTCGTAAGCACCGCATTGAGAACTCGAACATTGGTAGAGCTCAACCAGGAGAGCACCGCACGCATTCTCTTCCGGCGTGGGAGCAGTCTTGCCCTTTCCTTCTGTCGGTGACATGCAAACTGGGCATGGCGGGTTGTTGATCCATGTGAAGAAAGAACGCTTAAACCATCTGTTGGTGATAAGGTTATATCCCATGTCAGTCAAGACCATTCGGCCAATTGATTAAAGATCCGCGGGGGAACGAAACAAAATTGGGCGCGAATTATTTTTCTCACCTCAAAAGAGCGCGGATGACGCAATCCTGGTATCCCCATTCGGGTTTCCTCCCATCACCCATGCTCTCAGCCTGAGCTTGCAAAACTTGAGTCTCTTCTTCTGCCTCACCATATATACGATCGAGTGGGATGACTTGCAACGCCTCGTCCAGCAAGCCGGGGTTTTCGTATTTCGTCGGCGTTGTCGACAGAGTAATGAGTAGATTCCTAAATTTTTGTGACTCTTTATCTGTCGCTGCAGGTGGTGTCGGGATCTTGGGGAGGTTTCTTAATGACGAGTATGATGGCGGTGTTGAACCTATTTGTGATGTTGATGGTTGTGATGACGATGATGGCCCGGCCGAAGCACCAGGACTGCTGGATGACGATGTACCAGGGGCGGGTGAGCCTTGCCGTGACCGAGAGCGATCCAATTCATTCAATCGCTTCGTTTTTAATAGTCGCTCAAATCGATGCCTCAAATCCTTGGCCCATTCCTCGCCATATTCTTCGTCCCCTGGCCCAGGGACATTTATGTTGGAAGCCATGACGTCGTCGGGATAATCGATATGCACAGAAAGTGACCAAGGTTGCGACGTCAATCCTCGACAGGACTCGTCCTGCGCTCACTCGAGTGGCGCAGTCCTCTATCGAATGCCCCGTTCAATCGTGTCGGCGACGGACGATGTTTAATATCGGGTTGTGTCTACGCGGCTGTCGTGTCGACGACGACAACGGATTCACCCAATCCAAATCAAAAATATTCTGGCCGTTTTGTAGATGTGAGATGCAAGGCCTGCCGCCCACAGCCAACCAAGTCGAGGCAGTCCTCAATCCCCAAGGTCGAGACAATTCCTGGCAGCCGAGCCGACTGCCTGCCACTTGGTCGACTTGCCGTCGCGAG
>JAVHJQ010001538.1:12546-23271 GCA_031306095.1 Pyricularia sp. CD86 | reverse complement strand
GGGTATTTCGTCGTTACATTTTTCAAGGGGGCCGGACTTTAGGGGGGTCGGAGATGTGGAGCCCAACGTTATGTCATGTTTCCAAATGGAGCCAAGCATGAACGAGTTGCGCAAGAATTCGAAAGGCTGCATGGAAAACGGTCAGGCAAATCACAACTTCGCTGCATCCAACACCAAAGCATAAGAATAAATTTTGTGTTATGACTTTTAAATGGGAAGAGTGAAGTCTCCGACAATCAGTGTGGCTATGACCAGGCGGTAAATGGTCTCTTAGTATGGCACTTGCTGATATAAATTACATCCTTCATGATCTATATGAAACCCGTTTTCTTTCCCACAAACGCCCAGATATGATGAAATTAACCAAAAAAAAACAGCATACATCTTCTCCTCACTCAACCTTGGGACAAAAATCATAATTCTCCCCGGCGCGATTTCCCCACCACTTAGGAAACGGAATCGCCGGTCCCGCAGCCCCAAACACGGCAAAGGACAACAAAAACAACGCCGACAGCGCCGCGCCGTCAAAAGCTCCCGCCGTCGAGTAGAAGTAGTTCTTAAAGATGCGGGGCTTGTAGTTGCGGAGATAAAACTGCGCAAACAAGCCGCCGAGGATCTGGCTGAATATCACACACGTCTGCGTGGCGCCGATGGGTATCTCGCCGCAGTAGGTGAGCAGCTGCGGGAGGTTGATGTTCTCGGCTAGGTCCCAGCCTTTTATTTTAGGGACAGACTGGGGGAAAGGGGAATTTGTTAGCTTGTAAGATTCTGAGATAGAGAATAGAGAAGGAAAGAAAACAAAACACTCACGTGAACTATTGCCCTGTGGATGAGGACAAGCACAACACCGAGAACCAGACCCAACGGTACGATCCAGTAAGCGCCGCCGGGTCCGTACAGGTACTTTGCCAGCGCCCAGGTGGCGGCGTTGGTGTTGTAGCTCTGGATGGTGGCGCCGCTCCAGGAGTTGTTGCCGTCGCTGTTCAGTAGGAGGTCACGGTTGGTCTTGACGATGGAGCTCATGACGCCGTAGTTTATGAAGCCCCCAAGGATGGTGCCGTATACTTGGGTGAGGAACATGTCTCTGGGTGGGATTTTGACTTTTTTTTGCAGAAGTGAGAAGTCAGTCTATCTGCTGCGTCTTTACTGCTGTATGGGTCCTTAAAGACTATGGCGAGGTGGTAATAAACTTACGGTACTCCCCAATCTTTAGGTCGTTGCATAGAGAATGACACGAGCTACGGTATAAGTGGTCAGTTTGTGAGTAACCAAGACGACAGGCATCGCAAACTTGAAGCGGTACACACCTGATTACACTGTGACTCCACGCGGCAAAATACATTGTGCCAATTGGACGCTCAGGAATGATTAGACCTGCTAACATCTTGGACAGGTTATTGGTAGCAATAGCCAGGCCGAAACGGGAGAACAACATCGTGCTCTGTTGAGTGGAACTGGGTTAGCAAATGAGACAATAAGAGTATTTACGGAAGGATCCAAAAACTCACAAGAGGCGCAATTATGCACCCAAGTAGTAGTGATATCATATAAGCCCCTGGTGAAAAGTTAGCAGATGTTTTCGGGGATAATCAGGGGGTATTTACGGGGCAAAATGATAAGTGACTAGGGTACGAACACCAAGGCAATGTAATGTTCTGTGTAGTGACGACTATCAGCCCTAGGCTAAAGCTCACAAACAAGACAAGCGCGAACCACCACCAAGGTGCCTCTTTGTAGTTGGCCTTCATATGCTTATGATGGCGGTCTTTGAAATCGTCGTTGTTGGCGCTCTTGAAAGAGTTGATTATGTCCTTGGCGTAAAAGACTGCGCAGTGAGTAATCATGCCACCAATCTATTTTTCAGATATCAAAAATGTCAGCCTGGAGAAGGTCCCAACGCCACAGGCGGCAAAGAAGAATTGAGAAGACTCACGGCAGCGTTCGCCATAAACAAACCCCAGACAAAAGTGCCCGATAGTCGTGGAAGGCCAAACCTTTCCAGAACCGCATGGTCAAGCTGACCGGCCTCAAAGACTTCGGAGATGGGATAGATAGAGCCGTTCGCGGTGTGCAGCCTTGTGCTCATAAAGGGTTGAGACTGGGCGTTGAAGGCATTGGTGTACCACACAACCACCATCCCTATCATGCAGATGCCGAGCCCGAGCCCGGTGTGCAGCTGAGTGATCAGGGGAAGAGATGTGTTGTACGATGTGATCTATGCAGTTAAATCATGGGAATTTGGGTTAGCTTTGTCCTTCTGCATCCATGGCAGAACCACGACGGAGGAGCGACTGTACTTACATATTGCCAGTCAAAGGACAGTGAGAATAGTCCAAGACCCTCGTTGTTAATTGAACCTCCAAAAAACCTCGTTAGAGTAGCCCCAAGGTCGCCAGTTGCGTGCATAGCAGCCAAACAAGCTAAGGAACTTGGTTAGCGTTTGGATTGTCTATCAGAGAACCACTACAAGAGGCAACTCACGAATAGAAACCGAGTTAAGCCATGGCCACATGTATGCCGGGAGGAACTCGTAGACAAACATGCAGCCAAAAGCGATCCAAAACACCCTCAGCGGCTTGGAAGTCTTGAACTCCTGCCAGTGCAGGCTCTGCACCGTCTTGACGACGGGGAGGCTACTCCAGTAGACTGCATCTGTGTGCCAAACTGCAATGGGCCGAATCAGACCGCATATGCCGTACCCAAACAGGCTGATGGAGATAATGGACAGAACCACCGTCACAGGCTTGAGCTCCAGGTCGTAAAACAGATCCTGCGCCGTGAAAGCTAGGATGGCCTCGGCGGCATTGGATGAAGATGCGGCTGTTATCGCGCAGATGGCGTGCTCTTTGAGACCCCAGGGCCCGGGGTTGACGACGGATATGATCCGGATCCAAACTGGCAGGGCGCCGGTGCCGCCATCGGCCTTCCATTTCGCCTCAAGCTTGTCGCCTCGGGGCAGTAATGTTGCCCATGCAGTGCCGGCGAAGTGGGCAATGAGGACGATGAATAGAGACGAAACCTCAATCTCGGTCGGCTTGAACTGGTATATTTGGTACAGGGTGCTTTCAAACGCGGCAAGACAGGTGGCAAGAAAAATACTCCGAAACGTCAAGGCCGGGTCCCTGTCGTCTCTGAGCGGCAGCAGGTGATTGGACACATCTCTCCCGAGATGATGATGACATCTTCGTTGTCGCTATCGTCAGTACTGTTGCCCTTTTCGTGAGTGCTGCTGCTGCTGCCACTACTACTGCTGTTTTCGCTGCTGGCATGTGCTTTCTTTGATGATGGCAAGTCGATCTCCACGGCCGTAACGTTGAGCTCTTTGTCAAAGCCCGGCTTTTCCTCCGATATAGCACCGCCACTCGTGGCGGCTGCGGTATTTGCTATTTCCGGTTGTGGTGACATTCTTGTCTGATGTTTGTTCTTCATTTGAATGGAGAAGCAGATGAGAAAATGCCAAGTCGACGAGATTGGTAAGTAGATGGGCAGGTCATATAACAAGGCATTCTCGAATCACCAAGTCAGCCTCAGGGTTAAGGTCGCTGCATGGACTCTCTAAACACCAGCTGCACGCGAATTGCAACTTGGTGGGTTTCTCCTTGTCGAGTCATAGTTCGGGACAGGTACGAAACGCGACCGACACATAATTCTTGAGTTGCGGCGGGAAGGCACAGTGATAAAGTGAAGCTTTCTCACCCAAGGCACACTCAAAAATCGATCAACGGTTTTGTATACACAAGATCCATGTTGTTGTTGTGTTTGTTGAAGATGGAAGCGGGGAATTGACCAATCAGCTCTGTCGATCCCAGTTCCTATCGTCGTCTTGTGATATCAACAACATATCCATGACCACGCGCCTCGCATGCCGTACCTTACATGGCATCGCCGGGCCCGTCGTGGAAGCATAGGGCAGGGCTGGATGCCCAAAAAAAAGTAAATATGACTCGCTTATTTTTCCAAGTGATCCGCAACGGGAACGATTCAGTTGCTAGAAAGGAACTAGCCATGTTTTGGCCGGTTCCTTGATGAGATGTTTGAACTTTATTTCCGATGCCGGCATCCGAACTATGTCCAGGATATCCATGGCTTTTTGCAGGTCCGACATGAACTGGACGGGAATACGAGATCTTGGTTCCCGAACCCAAAAAAGTACAAGTCTTTGAACCTACCATATTACCGGGTAGATCAACAGACTTTGTCAACTGAACAGCTGACTTTGCAAATCTCTTGATCAACACGGCACCACGAGGTAAATAAATACAAATCCCATCCCAAAGAACATCGTCCATCGCACTTCGCAAATTTCGGCAAAGACCGCAAGTCGAAAATTCAGTCAGTTCAAAACAATCATTTCTGGTATTGACTAGCGCAACCGGCTTTTCTATAATTATTCAGCCCAGCTCTTTAAGATGAAACCCGGACCGGGACGTTGTGTCTTGGCTACAACTTAGTGGTTGACTGGACCAGAATATTTCCTATTCCTCTCTAACCCGGCCTGAAGTACTGCACTAAGCGCAATGCGGAGATCGATCCCGGCAATGCTGGACGGGTAACTGGTTGGTCGACGTCAGAACCCTGATGGGTCGAGGTTTTCTGTTCTTGACGCCCTTGCAGTAAATCAAACCGGTGCCGCCGGGCTGCGCCTTCAAATCAGGAGTGTAAGGCGTTTTCTTAGCAGTCCTGCTTTTATGTTCTTGTAAAGAGTTCAGTATCCGCAAGCAATGATTTCATTCTGAAGCTATCCCGATGTCTCAAAGATGCGCCTTGACGCCGTCCAGTGGCAGCCAAGGTCAGGAACATGGCGAAGCAAGACAGCAAACAGCTGAATGAACACGCCTCGGTGGGGTGAGGTTTACAAATGCAGTAACATTATATGTCAAATTTATTCAGGAGAAGGTAATGTGTTGTGACATTCAAGGTTAGTTCAGTTTCCGTAGTCGATCAAAGCTTCCTGTTTGCACCCTTGTAAGTTTGTGCTTCGTTTTCAAAACCCGAGAAAAGCCATGAGTCAAGAAGCTGGAGAAGCTGTGGAAAAACAAGGTTACTACGAAGCTTAGATAATGAGCATGATCCCAGAGGTTTAAGCTTAAAGCTCCGTTATGTAGCACGCGATATTCTTTATGTAGCCTGCGAATTCAAACCACACAACGTGTAGATGCACTGCACACCTGACCTGCCGTATATCGCCTTCAATTCGACCAATACACCTCGTATGAGCATTTATTATCCATGTACCTATTTACTTGACCTCTTCTCTCAACTCAGCTGCGTCACTTTCTTGTTAATTCCCTTCACCATGACTTATTCAACTCGTAAAGAAGAGCTGTGAGACTATCGGGTTTTGCTCGCATGAAGACGCATAGACACCAATATATAGAGAGAGAAATCTTTGAACTACATAAGCAATGGCCATAATAGATGGCGTGTAAGACCCGCAAAAGCCGACAAACAACCCTAAACCTCAACAGACACCACCGGCTGGTACATTCACGCAGCCACCTTAAACAACGGTAAAGTCTGCCCCACGTTCGCAACTATCTCCTTGGCCTCGGCAGATCCATCTAGCAAATCGTATGGGGATAAGGGCATTCCGGACCCCCTGGAACCTGCCCCTCCACGCCCTGAATCCCATGGCATGTCAAGAGGCCGTTGTTGTTGTGAATAAAATCATCTGCGCAAGGCAGAAGCCGGTTAGGCCAAAAATAAATACATAGGCATGGAAGCCAGAGGAGCAATCGGACATTCGCACCAAGGACAAAAGACTCACCAAGATTGATCGAACTATCCTTCACCCCACCCCTACCATCACCACAGGACGCGGTCAGCACGTTGGTGCTGCCCTCTACCCAACGCTCATGATTACAGCTCTTGGAAAAGTTGCCACTGGATGTATATAGTCTCATTATTAGCATTGTTCAAGACATTTGCCCTCAAGAAGAAGTAAAAAAAAAACGAAGCATCAGCAGGAGAAAAGTCAAGGGTAATACTCACTTTGCCTTGGCCACCAACCGCCCGCCCTGGTTGGTGACGCACCAGTCCAGATCGATCTCGGTCCCGATGCGCCGGCCACCGGCGTCGTTGCAGTAACAGAAGAGGTACTTGGTGTCGCTCAGGTAGCAGCCCTGGCAGGAGCGGGTGTAGCTCCTCGACACGAGCTGCGTCGGGCTGGGCGCGGCAGCCGTCAGGGCCAGCAGGGTCGCAGCGACCAGGATCGCGAGGGGCTTTGGAGACATCCTGTAGTCTTTCAGCTGGGGACATAGATTGTTCACGCGGAAATTTCGATGTTCTAGGGGTTGGGCGAAGTTTTATTTTATGAGATTATAACTAGAGGCTAGGAGGGGAAGTAAGCTCGATCACAGGCCCTCGCCGATCTAATCGCAGCTTTCTATATACAGTTCCCCAAGTTCGCTGACTTCCTCCTCCCCTCTCATTGAAGCTCAGCTGTGGCAGCACTCCAGTATTAAGACACCCACTCCCCCGGATACCATGTCACTGTGGCGTCCATAGAAGGGGCCAGATCCACGACAGCAGTTGCGTCCAAGAGACATGCCAAAGTCCCACCAGACTCGAAGATTTTCCTCCAGTCCCTATGACCGCGAATCCAATCACCTCGGGCTACAGCCTCAAATGTGGGAGAGTCTCCTGCATATACCCACGAGGGCAGAAGAAGCTGCCCGGCTAATTGTGCATCGCCGAGAGTGAGGGTAAACGTCTTTATCCCTATATTGGCTGCAAGCTTTTTTGACCAATAAAAGCACGCCGGCTCCCCAATCGAGAGGCTCTGGATTCGGCCACTTCATTTATTTCGGGCCACGTTATATATCACACGGATTTGATCCGTTCAGTGGTAGTGGGGAAGACACAAGCTTTCTTCTTTGTGTTTTAATTTATTCTTCATGCAAAACCCCAATCGCTAACCGTTGCCATGGATAACGACTCGTTCGGGCTTTATTATATAAGTCATACCCGGTCAAGATGCTGTGCGGAAATGTGGGAGCGTGACATATGGAGCTTCTATCTTGAACGCTAATATATGTTGCTCCCAGGACGTTAGCAGTCCCAGAAATGGCAAGACTACGGAAGGACACTGGAACGAGCGGTACTACAGGACTCGATGAGCATGTACCCGTACGATATCAAGCGGCAGCTTGGACGCCGAACTCTACTGTCCCTTGTGTTTCAAATTGGTCCTGCCGACAGGAACCATAAGTGCGATTGTTGCCAGTTCAATATTATCAGGTAATCATATATAGAAACGCAATCAATACTGGATAACAATGCATAAAAGATGAAAAAAAAGATGAGAAAATCATGCTCCTGTCCAAAACGCCGCCTTCGGAGCTATATATCGGAGGTCAAATATCCCACTAATGTCCTTTGCAAGCACTTTCCCATGCTAATAATACCAAAACGCCGCTCCGGAAGCCACCTCAAAAAGTAGATCGTCAGTCATAATGTATGCAATGCCCAGCGCTGTTTGTCCAATGCCACCTGTAAAACCCCCAAGTCGCCGAGGTGAAAACAAGCATAAACTCCGTAACCGGTATGTCTCTCACACATGCTCATCGCCTGACGATTCATCATCCGACATAAAGTCAGAGGACGGAACCGTGATGAAGTCGTAAGGCCCAGCACCCTACGCAACACTACCTTAGTCTCATCACCTTCATCGACATCATCTTCAACAGGTCACCATACCTCGACAATCCCACTCGTTCTTCTCCCTCGTCTTCTTTTGGGTGCTGAGGCTGGGGGTGTGATATCGGTTGGAACCCCGGTATCTAACGCATCCCAATTCCTCTTCGTACCTTGTTGCCCGAAGCTTCTCTCGAGCAACTCCTGCAAGCTTTGTTCTTTTTCTCTCCGCAAAACTGCTTCGGTGGCAAGGAGGATCCGTTCAGAGTCAATCTGTGCCCTAGCCAACTCCGCTTGGTGCGATGCCAGCTCTTCGTCGCTGCGATAGGTATCGTAACCAGGGCCCACGAAGCGTGCGCCCGTCACTTCAGACCCCAAAGCCTTACCAAGTCGCTCCTTGAGGCCATAAAAAGGCCAAATGGGCACACGCGTGTAAGCAATGCGCATCGACGAGGCTCCGTCTGGCTGCCTGTGAAGAGTCCTGGCCGGATCTGCAAAACCTTCAAGGAAATCTGCACCGATAGTTGCAGTGTAGACAATGAAGTCGTTTTCCACCGCGTCAAAGGTGAAAACACGCACTTCCACATCGTAAATGGCTTCGTCGGATGGACGAGACGACTGATCAGTCGAACCAGACAAAATGGGCTCGTTGGTGGACGGAGACAGCTTGAACCGTCGGCGTCCATTCTTCTTGTTGTAGAATCTTTGTTGTGCCATTGCAATAAGAATGGCCACCAGGTGAGCATCCTGATCGCGGTCGGCAGGCACGAGCGCCTTTGAGCGCAATTGCTGCAGGCTCAAAACAGGCGAGTTCTGATAATCGCCGTCCAAAGGACCTGGCGATACCCGAAACAAGCTTTTCCGAACATAGGAAAGATGGTCCCGATCCACATACGCAAGTAATGGCGCGCTGCGCTCACATCGTTTTTGGATCTTGCTACCACTATATTCCTCGTCGTCACTGAGGCTGGCATCGCTCAAGTGCGACATTGGAGACGAAGACATTGGGCGCGTGGCGGCGGAGTCAAACGAGTGTGACCGCGAGTCTCCCCTTTTCCATATCATGGGGAGTTTGACGGCTTTCCGATAAAACCTCGTCCCAAAATGCAACTCCATCTCTACCCCAGTTTTGGCCTTACAAGGCATGCCTGGGAAGAAGCCACTCATGAAGCGCTTCAAAGCGCGCATTTTCGCTGAGGGCGCAGACGTTTTGTCTGCGAAGGTGCTAATCTCGTAGCATAAATTCCTAGCTGCGTCGCACGGCTCAGGTGGCGGTGATGGCGGCAAGTCATGGTTTACCACGGGCGCTGGATAGTTGACGCGTCCTTGGTCTTGGAACTGAACATTGAGGGATTTGGTATGGAGATCTGTCCAAAGAATTGGCAGGACATAAAGTCCAGTTCCAGAGTGAGTGTGCATTATATCATATAATGAACCTGGATCAGGTTGAATGGGAGCAGTCTTCAGTCGGCGCCCTGCGCGTCTTGTTGCTTTTGACGTGGCTGTTGGCGCTGGTGACTTGAGGTCATCTTGCGCAGCCAACTGGCTGCCTCTTGTTGCTTCCGACATCTTTTGAGCTGTATGTGATTCAGATAGGCGACCCTTGCCAACCTCAAAAACTATTGAAGGACAGTGTTAGTAACCGCGAAGACGTGATGAACCGGGCAGGTTAAACATGGGCGGATGTCGCGCAACGCGTTGTGTTGACAGGGGTCTGGGTGATTTGGGCACCCAGCTTGGCTGACGACAGGGAATTGGGCATGGTGGGGTGGACGAAGGGTTGCAATGTGGGCATGGGCTATGTATGACCTGCAGGAGGCAAAGCTGTCATGACGCGCTCAATTTTTGGGTGGGGGATAATTCAAGCGCCACATGATTGAGGAAATAATGAATCCAGTACATCGATGAGGCTTTTGGTAAAGATACCTTAGTATTGAGAGAGAAAAAAAAAACTTTTGCGTCGCAGGTTCTGGCCAAGAAGGCTGAATCGATGCGTCGGTCGCAACGAGGGGGGTTTGAGTGGCACTGGAGGCGGTAGGGCAGTACAGTACTAAGGTAGGTAGGTTAAGCTCGACTAGAGCGACCAGGGTTGGGCATTTGACAGCTAAAAAGCAATGGAATGGCAGGGGAGTGATTCACCAATGATGCGACTAAGGGAAATCCAAACTCACCAATTTCGGTATGTTGTTTGCTGATTGCGACAACCCTAATAACTGGCGGGTCCCCGCGACGAGCGTCTCCAAGATGATTAACTGGAGATGCTTGTTGTGGCTTGAGCACTGGCGATCAGACTCAGTTGAAAGAATTTGAGGCTTTCACGAGGCGCAAACAATCTCAAATCACAAGAAAACTTGTTTATGTGAGTTTGTGAGAGTGGAGTAAATCGTCCCGGTGTTGATTGTCGCGTTGCTATCGCGACTTTTCTGTATAAACGAACAAGAAACAATGGGAGGGGAGATTGGACAGAACGCGAACAAACGTGACAAGCGGGCGGGGGTGTGATCGCCTTTTTGAACTTGGACGGATGCACACATTCCCGGATGACACGAGGGATAATGGGGAGCGGCGGCGGGAAATTGGCCCGAACAAAGACGTGTCGCCACACGTTCCTTTTCTTGGAACAAATTAATTACACTGCCACAATGTGGGAGAATGGCAAGGGAGGGGCCTAGATCGAGAGTACCGAACGCGAAAATGTCTCCAAGTCACCTGATTGGCACTGTGTAGTTGGTGAATCTTGTTCACTGTGCCGCAGGTATCCGGTAGTGGCCAAGCCACGTCAGCCACCTCGGCTAGGTTTATCCATTGAGGCCGCAGCACCTGACTCCTTTGACCTTCTAGATTTTGAAGCCTGGAATTCAAGGTCAAGGTTGGATGGCCTTAGGTAAGCAGTTTCTGACGGCCCCACTTGGAGACGTCAGTACCCCCACCTAGGACAGGATGACGGGGCAGTGCGCAACGACACAACCCGGCCCCGAACCGTGAGATATAGCTTCTGGAGCAGCAGCAACTTGGTAATTGTCGGACGGGATCAAAAGCTCATCCTAGCTCACGATGCCCGTAAGTAGCTGCTCAATTGCTTTTTTCTAA